>LNGK01000006.1:603926-726529 GCA_001510575.1 Knoxdaviesia capensis
GGGGGGGGGGGGAGTTCTCCTTACACAGGCCAAAACCAAACTCATACCGAGGCTCAATCCCGGCCTTGTCGAAGTGGCGGTAATCAATGAAGATGCCCTCGCCGAAGTTATCGTCTCCGCGCGCAATATCCGCGCCCCAGTCGGCCCGCTGCTTGCCGATAGTGTACGGCAGCTTGCCACTCGGCGCAACATCGCCCCACAGCACATCCACGAGCGCATTGCCGTTCTCCTGGCCGGGCAGTCCCGCCCACACAATCGCCTTGACGCTGGGCTGCTGCAGGATCGACTCCAGCAGGATCGGCCCGGTGCTGTGCGCCACCACCACCACGTTCTCGCTGCTCTGCGCCACCTGCTGCACGAGCAGATTGCCGTTGTGCCACGGGTCGAGGTTCGCGCGGTCGCCGGCGTGGTCGCCGACCGTCAGGTAGCCCTCGCCCGAGTCGGCCGTGATGAACACGAACACCACGTCGGCGCCCGAGGCCGCCTGCCGCGCCTGGTTGCCGTCGTTGCTGCCGCTGACCGACACCTGCACGCCGGCGCTGCGCGCGCGCTCCTGGATCGCGTCGACGGGTGCCACCAGGTACGGGAAGTCGACGGTGCCCGAGCCCCAGCCCATGCCGAGCGCGCCGTCGTTGCAGGCGCGGTCCGGGCACGCGTTGGGGCCCTGCGGGGCGTTCATCGCGCCCGAGCCGATCACGGCCACGCGCGCCGGCTTCGTCAGCGGCAGGATGTTGCCGTCGTTCTTCAGCAGCACGATGCCGTCGCGCGCCACCGCCCGCACGTTGTCCTTGTGGTTGGCCTGCACGTTGGCGTTCGGGTTGAACCCGGGGTAGCCGCCGCCGTCCTGGCCGACCAGGTACCACGACGCCAGCACGCGGCGCACCATGTCGTCCAGCCGCGACTGCGGCACGCGGCCGCCCTGCACGGCCTGCTCCAGCCGCGCGCCCCACAGGACGTTCTGCTTGTCGAAGTCGCTGCCGGGCATCGTCATGTCCAGGCCGGCCACCGCCGACCCCTCGGTGGTGTGCTGGGCGTTCCAGTCGCTGACCACGTAGCCGGGGAAGCCCAGCTCTTCCTTCAGCAGCGTGTTCATGGCCGCGTCGCTCTCGCACGCCCACGTGCCGTTGATCTTGTTGTACGAGCACATGACCGACGCCACGTCGGCCCACACCGAGTCGGCAAACGGCCACAGGTACAGCTCGTGCATGGTGCGGTCGTCGGCGTTGCTGCTCATGGTCTCGCGGTTCAGCTCCTGCTCGTTGAGGATGAAGTGCTTCGCGCACGCCTGCACGCCCTGCGACTGGATGCCGTGGATCGTCTCGATCATGCTGATGCCGGTCAGGTACGGGTCGGGCCCAAAGCCCTCCCAGTTGCGGCCGGCCGCGGGGATCTTGCCGAGCGCACCGGCCACGGGGCCGAGCAGCACGTGCACGCCAACCCCGCGGGCCTCGGCGCCCATGTACTCGCCGCGCTGGCGGATCAGCTCGCGGTCCCATGTTGATGCCGCCTGGATTCCGGGGGCAAACGCGGTTACGCTTTTTGCGAAGCGGATACCAGTGGGTCCGTCTTGCAGGCAGAGTGACGGGTAGCCGATGCCGGCTGCCGACCCGGTGTTGCCGACGCATGGGCCGTTATCCCAGCCGACACCGCTCACCAGGCCGACTTTCTCGCCTAGAGACAGCCGGCTCAGGGCGGCATCCGCCTTGTCGTAAGCTGCGGTCCATTCGGGAGAGAGTTCGACCGCCGATGCCAGAGATGCTGGATGCATTCACGTATGGTTAATGTTGCCGTAAGAAGCACAGTAGCTTGCACGTCCACTCACCACAAAGTATCGCCGACGACGCCGCGACGAGGCGGCTTGCCACGGGGATGTGCATTTTGAGGGTATTCTGCAATCTCTCGATCTTCGTCACTGGGAAAGTAGGCCCGAAATGCCGCGGAGAACCAGAACGTGAAGTATGTCAGTCGACCTTTGCAGAGGCTGGATAGAAGCGGCGTTTCCTAAGGAAGCACAACAAGAGAAGGTATCAGATGAAATACGGGATCAGGTGTGTTTAACTACCCGTTGCTGCTCTCCCCTTCTTTCTTTTCCAGAACTTTCATATTACTCCAAGGTGCTATATATATAGCTCTGTCATATGGCTGTTCCCCATCTTGCAATATATGCCTCCGCCTGTGCCAACACGCAATATATGAAGCCAAGTCGGCGGCAGAGACACTCTCCTCCCCCTGTCGCTGTTTATATTGTCCGGAGAAAAAAAAAACAGTGAAAAACGAACATCAGCCATGTCTGGTACACTCATCCCCGCGGGCTCAGTAGAGCTATCTACAAGAAACCAGCTCCCTCTCTGTCCCTATGTCTTCGGAGGATACATCCATGCTAGCCGGCGGCAGGCTGCAAATGAAGCCAAAGCCAGGTTCGGTACTTGGCTTCCCGTGTTCTGTAATGCGCCAACACCCACACCCAGACTATTCCCAGCTGCATAAAAGGAGCCATCTATTCTATTATACCCCAGGTTCTTCGCTGCATATTAGCTGTGACGTCTTCGCGTTAGAGCAAGCAGCGTGACCTCTCCACAGCAGCTCTTTCACAGTACCTGCTTGCAAATTGCATATTGTGCCAAGTGTAACTGTCGCCACGAAGCCCAGCCACGGCCAGCAGAAAGCGGGAGAAGACAGAAAAACCACATATTCGGTTAATGCGGCGGCTAAAGGGTCGTTTATGGTATATTTCACGGTGGAGAATGGGGCACTCGGATAGATTGCAGGGGGAGGCAAACCTCAATGGAGTGGGCCCCTCCGGGTGCCTCTATGCCCAGAAATATAAACAGACATGCTGGGTTGATTGAGCATGAAGTGGCGATGGTCTTGGGCATGGGTGATGTTCTTCCGGGACAATCTGGGATGTTAGGGTTAGGGTTGGGCCCATGTTGAATCGATAAGATGTGGTGAGTCAACAACCACCCAATGGACGACGACATTTTGGATGCAATTGAAATCATCCTTGGAAACGGTATTCCAGAACGCGAGAACACGCACGGAACACACACCCACAGTTAGAGTTATCCCGCTCAGCCGGCGTAAGCCGGGCCGGGCCGGCACCAGATTAGGGTTACGGACGGCATTTCGGGGATCAAGCTTGAGACCTGCAGGAGAATGCCCAACTGAGTCATCACGGTCCTCTAACAACCATTGGCTTCGCCAAGATCTAGTCGATACCGGCGGGGTCTGAAAACGTAACTGGAACCTTTTGTAAGTGAATGGGGGAATCCGCCGGTTTGAGCAAGCGGGGCCGGGTCTGGAGGGGTTTAGATTCCAGATACCAGATAAGAAAAAAAGAAAAAAAAAAACCGTTCTGAGTGAGTGAGATCAGGAGAAAGGACAAGTTCGTGAAGGTAATACGGGCATCTATTGCTCCTCCTTGTTCTGTGTGTGTGTGTGTTCTTCGGCAATCTCATGTCCGTGATAGGACGCCCTTTGCTTTGCATGTCTTCGGTCTTCTTTTTGACCCTCTCTGGCGCATAGACGCTGTCTCCATATTCGCGCCCTGGGATGCTGAGAACCCCACGGATAGACTAAACAGGGTACATGATCCCAATACAACAGCGCGGAGTCATCTCTTGAAAGATAAACATGTGAGTTCTGGACTCCTCGAAGGCGGAGCGGGATTGGGGAACTCGGATGTGGTGGGGGGTTGAGTTGAAGTCATGGAGTCATCGTGTCGACCTGAGTCACTGACAGGAGTGTGTATATATATACATTCCAGAGACACACCCGTTCTAGAAGACCCGAGAGTTCGAGTATAATAAGTCGATTAGAGGCGGTGTCGATTTAGCACCCAATACTTTCTGCTTCACTTTCGAACTATACCCTCATTTTCAGAATCCCGACTGCCGCCATGTCTTCCACCGAACTTCCCATCCGCACCGCGCCGATCCCGGCCTCAAAGTGGGGCCCGGACATGCTGTCTCACTTCCTGATCAAGCCCGGATACCGGAACCTCAACCAGGGTACGACTGCGTAGTCTACGTACACGACCCTCCGCACATCCACATCTCAACAACTGACAGTCGATACTAACCATCGAACGCAATCCCCCGTTTCCGTGCCTCTAGGATCCTTCGGCACCATCTCCCGGCCCGTGCAGGCGGCCCTTCGCCGCTACCAAGACGCCGCCGAGGGCATGCCGGACCCGTTCATCCGCTACGAGTACCCGAAGCTGCTGGACCGGTCGCGCGCGGCCATGGCCGAGTACCTGAACGTGGCGGTCGACACGGTGGTGTTCGTCAACAACGCCACCACCGGCATCAACACGGTGCTGCGCAACCTGCAGCCGGCGGCCGACGGGCTCGACGTGATCGTGCACTTCTCGACCATCTACGGCGGCTGCGGCAAGGCCATCGAGTTCGCCTGCGACGCGTCGCGCGGCCTGCTGTCGTCGCACAGCATTGCGCTGGAGTACCCGCGCGACGCCGACGACAGCGCGCCCGTGCGGCTGCTGCGCGAGGCGCTTGCCGCCGTGCGCGCCGCCGGCAAGCGCCCGCGCATGGCCGTGTACGACGTGGTGTCGAGTCTGCCGGGCGTGTGCATGCCGTACGCGGCGCTCACGGCGGTGTGCAGGGAGGAGGGCGTGCTGTCGTGTGTTGACGGCGCGCAGGGCGTCGGCATGGTGCCGATCGACCTGGGCGCGCTGGACGCCGACTTCTTCGTGTCGAACTGCCACAAGTGGATGTTTGTGCCGCGCGGCTGCGCCGTCTTCGTCGTGCCGGTGCGCAACCAGCCGCTGCTGCCGTCGACCCTGGCCACGAGCCACGGCTACGAGACGCGCGACCCGGCCAAGTTCCCCGCCCGGCTGCCGCCGAACCTGAAGCCGCAGTTCGTGCGCAACTTCGAGTTCGTCGGCACCTTGGACAGCAGCCCGTACCTGGCGGTTGCCGACGCCATCCAGTGGCGCAAGGAGGTTCTGGGCGGCGAGGGGCCGATTCTCGAGTACCTCTGGAAACTGGTCAAGGTTGGAGGCGACCGCGTGGCCGAGATCCTCGGCACGTCCGTCATCGACAATGCTGCCGGAACCCTGACGAAATGCGCCATGGTGAACGTCGAGGTTCCCCTCCCTGTTGTCCCCGACACTGCCGCGGTGGAGGCCGCCAGCGGACCGGTGATTCTGGAGTCCGAGCTCGCTTCCGCCACTGGCTGGATGGAGAGAGAGATCATGAACAAGCACAATGCGTTCATCGTGTTGTACTTCCACGGCGGCAAGGTGTACACGCGGCTCAGCGCGCAGGTGTTTTTGGATGTCAACGACTTTGAATGGGCCGGCCAGATCTTGAAAGAGTTGTCTGCGGAGGCTTTGGTGAAGTTCGCGGCTAAGAAGGCGTGAAGCAGCTGGTTGTCACTGGAAGATGATGAAAGACATGTGAGGCGATTGAAAATGTGGAATCTTCCACTTCACGATACTAATCAGAGAGACTATTACAATCCACCGACTGTGAAACAACATAAAGATAAACTCATTGTACAGGCCCAAACAGCAACTCCCCGCATTACATGCTGATGATTCACTTCTGGTTGACGAAATATCTGCAACGAAAGTTAGTACCCAGACGCAGCGTTGTCGCGAGAACCAACAAAACAACATACCTGATGAAGTACGCCTCTCCAGCCCCGACAAGACCGGTGAGTCCCAGGCCAACACCCACCGTCTTCCAAGTCAGCCGAGCCCGATCAGCGGCCCCACCGCCACCCCACCCGGCGAAGCCACCAACCAGCGCTCCGATGCCGAGCACCGCCAGCACATTCGCCGTGACGAGCGCGCCGGCGTTCTCCGACATGAACTCGGCGTACTCGCCGCCGCTGGGGCTTCCCTTGGGTGCCCGCCGCCCGCGGCCGTTCGCCTTCTTGCGTTTCTCGTCGCCGTTCACAATCAGCTCTTCCAGGTCGACCTCGACCGGCGGCACGGGTGAGACTCCCGACGCGTTCGCCGGCTGGTGGAAGGAGGCCGTGTCGGGGGTGTCGAGCGACACCAGCGAGGATGACGCGGGTGTGTCGACGGGGATGATTTCGGGGACCGGCGGGGCAGCGGCCTGAATACGAGCGGGCAGAGTCAGTATGTTGGGGATATCACATGTGGGAGATGCCGCGTGCAAGACGTGCTCACCTCTTCGGGCGACTGCTTGGGCCCGCTTGCTGCGACTTCGGCGTATGACACTGAGAAACAAAGAAACGTGATGTTAGTATGTATAACCGGGAATAATCTGATGAGATCTCTCTCAGGAATCGCTCCTCATAATCTCTAGACTTACTCCTGTGTGGCGTTTGGTAGTGAGTAGTAACAACACAGCTTCTTCTTCCCCAAGAGATCGATGTGTAGATTTCAACTGGAATGAACAGCGAAATCGAAAAAAGAAACACCAAGAAACGGATGCAAGATTTAAGATAAAATAAGGTTAACGAATGAACAAACAATGCAGATGTTGGGGAAGTGCAGCTTTTTGTTTTTGACCACCCGAGCTGTAATTCATAGTCAACAGAGAATCAGGTGACGCCGTCATTACGTACGCCACTCGTTAGCATTATGACATAGCCGGATCAGGAGCTGGCTGATCTTTAGTGGTCAGAGTTCCCAAATATCCCGGGCACCACACCCTAGATTCCCGCTATCCAGAACTTCCTTCCAGCGATGTTTTGTGCATCTGTTTGCTTCGCCCTCGTGGGACAGACGGATCCGGCTTGTGTGTGACATGTGAGACAGCGTTAGGGTTTAACCCGCGTCAAACCCGGCGAATGCTGTGGTTAAAGCGAGCTTGGAATGCTGGACCCAAGCCGTCACCGAAGAGAGAACATGTGAAAGAACGGAAACGTGAAGAGAGGAAATCTGTCTCATGATGAGTTCTATAACAGGATAGATGCGCTTTTATATATCGCCAACCGAACCCCCCAGATATATTGTATATTTTGTGTACATGTGTCCATCCCGCATCGACCTGCATTATCATTTTTCCATCTGACGATGGCGGCGGTTGCAGAAGCAGAAACAAAGGGATGGAAGATGGAGAAATGATCAGGAAATCGAAAGAGTAATACAGAAAAAAAAAAGAGTTGTGGTACATTTGTTGCACATGGTTGGGTGGTATTTTACATCGTGAAGCTGTTTAGTGCTTCACAACAGCTTATTCGAGATCATCGCAGGAGGGAAAAGGGAGAATAGAGGTGTCGATTTATGGCCTACCGGGATCGATTACGACGACTTCTCCGCGGTAGTGGTCGACTCGGCGGCATCGGCCTTCGGCGCGGGAGCTTCCACGGGAATCTCCGTCTTCGACTCGGTGGTGGCGGTCTCGGTCTTCGCAGCGGGAGTCTCGGGAACACTCGATTCAGGGGCCTCGGCGCTCTTCATCTCGGCGGGGGCATCTTCCGTGCCGGCAGGAGAAGCATCGGTGGCCTCGTCGTCGTCGATCTCGGCGCCGTAGACCTCGGGGTACTGGCGGAAGCAGTTCTGCATGGCCCTGTGTTGGGAGGAAATGTTGCAACCACTGGTTAGAACTGCCACATCACACACTCCGTCGAATTCCGGTTGCAGAGATACAACTTACTGGAACTTGTCAATGCAGTCCATGCCCTTGGGCTCCTCCTTCGAGAACACGAAACAGCTGAAGGCATCCTTGAACTCGGTGCCGCAGGGGCCGGTCGCCATGCCGCCCAGGCACGGGCAGTCCCAGTTAATCTCGCCAGTCTCCGGGTTGAACGCGCCCTCCTGGCCGGCCTCGTCCTCCAGCGCCTGGGGCGATCCGGGCATCGGGGCCACGGTGCCCTCGACAATCTCAGCTTCGGTGGGCTCGGCGACCGGGGTAGCTTCAGTCGGGGCGGCGGCGGCAGCCTGGGCGAGGTTCTCCGCGGCGATCTGTTTCCGCTTTTCTTCGAGGATGGCGTCGACCGTCGGGCCCTGGACGTCGGGCAGGTGTTCCGGAGCTGCGGGTGCCGAGTCTACAGTCAATTGCGCGTAGTGCATATGTTAATAATCTGCTGCCGAACAAACACGCGAACCTGGCCTACACACACCGGGCCGGAAACTTACAAGCCGGGGCATCCGCAAAGATCGGACTTGTGTTGTACCAGTACACCGCACCTCCCGCCAATCCCCACCGCAACGCCGCGCCCTTCCACGTCGACTTCTTCCCCGTGCGCGTCGTCCACAGCGTCCGCGACGCGGCCGGAGTGCGGGCCGAAGATGTGATGGCGGATGCCAAAGGCCGGAGCCGCAACGCGGAGGATCTGAACATTGTTGCCGACGAGTGTGGAGGAAGGAAAGGAGAGACGGAAATTAAAAGAAAAAGAGAAGAACTCCAAATTATCACACGATTGGAGAGATTAACTAAATGAATGCAAAGAAAGCCAAAGGGGACAGAAACCGGAAATCGCTGGATGAGGGAATGAGAGGAAAAGCGAAGAAAAAAATCGAGATTTAAAGATTTGTAATTGGAAAATTCGTCCGCAGGAGCTATCGCGTGGATTTTTTCTGTCCCTTTCCTTCCCAATCCACCAGCGAAAAATATCCGCGACTATTTGGCACATCGGCCATAAGTACGTTGACATACAAGCTGCCGCCTTAAAAGTGATGCTGAAAGTACATTCATGAGAAATCCGTGAAGCGAGGAGAATATATCCTCTTATTCTTGTCTCTAGAAACGAGACGGATTGTTTCCGTGGCATTCTCATACAAGAATAATTTGGCCGATATGACTTCCTCAGCTGTAACTGAGTGGCATCTCCCCAACTTACTGAACCCTAAGGGTGCAACTGCGTCATCGCCTCCGTTCGCCGTGATCATCTTGAACCAGCCTGTGCGCCCATCGCCAGTGCTCGAAGAGCTGTGGGAAAATGGTACAATCGCGATTCTCTGACGGCTTAATATCACGCTCTCTCCTCGTTTAGCAATTCCTCATGTCGCTAATCTTCCATCTCGTCTCTCAGCTCATCTCCGTGTAGCCGCCGATGGAGGGGCAAATCGCATACACGACTTGCTTCAGAGAGGACATGGAAGTCCGTTTGTATGTATCTTCAGCTGGAAGCAAGCCAATGCAGACAGATATACTAACCCAAGAGACGCGATTACAGGAGCAAGTCGACGTGATTATTGGAGACCTGGACTCTCTAACAGACTCGGCGCGCGCTTTCTACTCCGCACGGCCAACGCCGGCCAAGATCATCTACGACCCGGACCAAGAGTCCACCGACTTCGGCAAAGCCATAGCGTGGATCCGCGGAGCCGGAACCAAGGAGTCCGGGTACGTCGACATCATCGCCGTCGGCGGTCTCGGCGGCCGCGTCGACCAGGGCATGAGCCAGCTGCACCACCTGTACCTGTACCAGAACCCGGACCCCCAGCGCCAGGGCTGCATGTTCCTCCTCTCCGAGGAGAGCCTGACGTTCCTCCTGCACGGCAGTCCGTCGGGCTCGGGCACGCGCCGCCACCGTGTGCGCGTGCGCACCCCAGGCACCCCGGACCTGTTCGCCAAGTACGTCGGCATCCTGCCCGTCAAGGAGCCCAGCGTCATCACCACGTCCGGCCTGGAGTGGGATGTGAGGGACTGGACAACGGACTTTGGCGGCAGGGTCAGCACGAGCAACCATGTCCTGCCGGAGAGCGAGTTCGTCGAGATAGAGACCACGAAGGATGTTTTGTTCACGATTGCATTGAAATGAGCATTTACATTTTTGGGGGGGGGGGTGATGATGGTATATACAGGCCTTTGGATAGAACGGTACAACTCGTGGAACAGATCACGGTCATAGCTACAGTAATTTTGAACAGAGATGTATGCGGTTGCATATTTGGGTATGAAACTTCACGCGCCGCTTTGGGGAGACAAAGTACTTGGAGAGTCACACGCGTGATGCATATAACCTGTATGGCAAGTCATGTTATTCGGGAACAAATGAAAATATAAACGCCTCGCTAGGAACCGAGATGGAAAAGGAATGTCGTCACAAACACCAGCGTCCCGCCCGAAGCAAACGCCCCTGCGCCCACAAACAGCCCCCCCCCTCACCGCAGGTAGTGCAGCACCAGCCAGCAGAACAGCACAAACACCACCACGCCGGCCCAGAAGATCCACTTGTCCTCGCGCGCCCTCCGCTCGATCATGCGGATGGTGTCGCCCGACACGCCGAGCGTGTTCGCCACCGAGTACAGCCGCTTCTGCGTGTTCTTCATCATCTCGCGCTGCGTGCCCAGGTCGCTCAGCACCGCCTGCCCGCGCGCAATGTACTCGTCCAGCGCCGTGTTGGTGCCCGCGAAGAACGTCTGCTCGCGCATCGCGTGCGTCTCGCGCGCCGCGTCGCCGCTGCCGAGCGAGTAGCTCCCCAGCGCGGCGGCCGACGGCGTGCCGAGTGCCGCGCTCGCGCCCCGCGCGTGCGTGTGGCCCCGCGGCCCGCCGAACGCTGTCGACGACGTCGCCGACGCTGCCGCCGCGCTCGCGTACGGGTTCTCCGGCGTCGTCGCTGCGTACCCCCGCCGCCCGAGCAGCTCCGTGCGGTTCGATGCGTGTGCGGCGTCGTCGCGCTTCTCTTTCAGCGCGTCGAGGCTGCTGCGCAGATCTGACAGCTCCTCGCGGAACTTCTTCACCCGCTCAAACGCCTCCTCTTGCTTTTTCGGCACCAGCTCTTGCTTCGCTACGCTGTTGTACTCGTCGATGCTCTTGCTAAACGTCGCGAGGGATGCCGATACATTGCCGATCTCGGACGGCGTTATCACAAAGTCGGCGCTGTCTGAAGTTAACCGGTGGAGTCGTTCGAGCTCTCCGCGGACGGCACGGCCCTGGCGAAGGGTCGAGTTGTAGAGGACATTCTGACGACAGTTTGGCCATCTTGTTAGTAACGAAGCGTCTCATACGCATATCAGGATGGTCTGTGTTAAGGCTGGAGGTTTTTTTGGGTTTTCTTTTACCATTGTGAAGATCTACCCGATCGCCTGTTCATTCAGGTCAGACCAGATTAGGGGATAGGTAGCAGATTCGGTTGGCACAGCAGAATAGATGCTCTGGGGACAGAAGAAGTAATGAGAAGAACTATATAGCTCTACAATGATATCAGGTGAAGTGAAAGGTTCTAAACTTGAATAGTAAGTGTCGTAGGCAGCAGAATATCGATCCCTGACATCTGATAGAAAGTGAAAGTTGTCTTCATCTGCAAGTGACGAATTATATACAGTTGGCAGAATGGCCTAGCCTCACCGCCTAATTCACAACCTCTAGGGTTAAACCCATAGAAGGTTATCCCCATAGCATTTGATGCTTTACCATTGATTCATGTATCGTCATTTCTCTATCTAAATCATACCTGTATAGAAGTGATTCAAGTTCTATATGCTTCAAACCAAGACTAGTGAGTAGCATTGATAAGAGGTGTAGTCCGCTCTCACACAATAGTCATCACAGCCACGCGGCAACCCTAACCCGTGGGAACATAAGTTGAGCAGCCAAACAGTTCACAAACGGATATCATGACTAGTCAGCCGGTTACATTGGAAGAGTTCGAGTGTGGTCAAATGTGTGCTTGGCCGGCAGTTTCTCCGGTTGCCGGCCGGTGCTCCCCGGAAAGACGTATCCGCGCTGGTTGCTGATGACCAGGGGACCAGCCGGGGCGGTGAGAGAGGTGGTCCAGTGTGTATGGCCAAACAGCCAGTACTGCACAGGTTTCCACCGTGAATCGGTGCAGATATCGGTGGAAAAGGCCGCGCTGATCGGACTGTCTGTGTACTCCGACCTAGACGTTCCCGATACCAGCGGCGCATGGTGGGTCACGACGATGATCGTCCGGCGCGGGTCTTTGGAAGTGAAGTGGTCGACTTGATCTTGAAGCCACTTGACATCGTCAGCATGTCTTGCATTGTGGGTGGACACAGTCCAGTTCTTGATATATCTGAAATCGTTCACGGTCGTCGAGATGATGCTCGACGAGGCCTCAGGGATATGGGACCACAGCACGCAGCCGAGCATAGCAACACCCGCCTCAGCACCGAAATCATAGGTGCTCTGCTGCAAGAGCGTGACTTTCCCAGATAGAGACGGGTGGTTGGCCAATGTGCGGGCACTCTTCAAGCCCGTTGCATAGTCGGCGCCGTAAAACTCGTGGTTGCCGAGCACGAGGAACACGCGCTCGAAGCGGGCGGTCTGGCGGGCGAGAAAGGCACAGTACGGGTCAAAGTCCGCCAGTTTGCCGATGTCGCCCGCAAGAATCAGGAACGGGGCGACTGCTGGGAAATCAAACGAGGCGTACTGCGAGCAGACTTCCAGGTGTAAGTCGGACATGAACTGGAACTGGGAGGGGAGGAGTGGGTTCCTGAGGATGGGGTTGGCGCGGCGGTCAGCGTCATGCTGAGTTTGCTCCATGGTCCAACTGTGTCCTGGGTAGTAGTCATGAATGAAAAGAATGTACTGTGAAGAGATTGAGTGGTTTCCTGGAAAATATGGAAGGGAAATGGGATATATGTAGCCGAACAAACGGCAAGGTTGACAAACAGGCAAGCGAGACCCTAAGTCAGCTAAGTCTAGGGTTAGGGTACCCCTTTTCAGTTAAGGCTGCCCGTCCAACTATTTGTCTTTTCTGTTTGTCTGCTGCATGGCCTTTGAGAGCCCAATTTTCTACACGCATTGTGTTGTTGGTAAGTTGGTTGTTCTCTGATTGCGTTGAGCCATTTCGAGTCTGGGCTGGGCGAGAGAGCTGCGCTCTGCACGGTGGAGGCAGTCGCCAGGGCAAGAAAGATGACAGCGTTGAGCTTCGATTTCTTTTCTTTTGGAAATGGGGTGCAAACAAAGGGGCACGGTAGTGGAAAAGAACCAGACTTTCTTGACTGGACTGCTATGGAGAATGGAAGGAGATGGTGAGTGTGCGTGATGAAGTGCTGATTCTATTTTCCATTCTGACATGGACTCGGGACCTGGTGTTCGATGTTTACTTTTGTCGTCTTCCGCGATTCCTTCAAACCATCGAGAAGGACGAGTAAGCATGCACCACTCTCGCTTGCTTCTAAAGATGTAAGTCTCCTCTCGGCCGAGAATCTGCCTGAATCTTCAGCCGGTAGAGGTCACGATGAAGCATTTGCCAACGCAAGAGGGCTCGTGGCCGAGGTTGCATTGGGCAGTTGAACTTCTGCACGCCACGATCCTCTCGCGATCAGTTAGCAGTGTATGGCCACGGATGAAAGTTCAACCTGGATGCCACATAGTCACGGCCTGTATCAGGTTAACATTAACACGGTCTATCACGGCGGAGATGCTCATGGACAACTGGAGACGGAAGTGTACACCGACCCTGAGCACAAAATTATACCAGTTCAATAGCTGTGTATGGACACTACGTGGTGAACGGCGTCTCTCAGTTTGGTCGATGAATGTTTCTTTTTTACACGGGCAGTCTGTAGCAGGGAAATTCAACTACAAACAACCTAAATGGTGGTTCATGCGCAGTGAATGAGGCGGGTTGAAGATTACCGATCTAGATAGCACACAACTCCATCCCTACATCTTTATCTGCCGATGGATAGTTCCAGAATGCATTTCAAAGGCCATTCAGACCCCCGAGTGGTCTGGTGGAGAAGATCATTCAGACATCGGCAAGATATCAGAAGCGCAGAGCACCACCGTGCCTCAGGACATGGGCAAAGGGAATCCGTGCCGGGTTTTCGCCCGTGACTGGGAAAGAAAGATTGGGGCCAAATGGCCGAAGCGGACGAAAGTTTCAGTGCTTCGCCTAACGATACAGTCTTTAACTGCCCCAATCCCGGGCTTATGGGCCAACCTCCAGGCCGGACATTACGGAGTACCTACGTCCGTGTGCTTCAGTCTAGCCGACGACTTACACGGGGATGGTCTAGGGTCTGTACCCTAAGATTGTGGGTGCCTGGAAAAAGCAACAGCGAACGCTATTCCCGCGGCTTCCGCAAAAAAGAGCCAAGAAACAGCCCCCCCAAAAAACTCCTGTTTCGGCGCCGAATTCGGCGATATCACCCCCTCCATCCCAGTTTCTGTACCCTCCACCAGCAAACTCAATCTCGGCTGTGCTGAGACTCCGTCAAGATGAACAGCGCCTTCGAGCCTGGTCTTGCTGTGGACCACTGTAACAACGTGCCGACAGACGCCCGATTGTTTATTTAGTGGACAGGCACGCCGTGATTGTCCCGGCGGGGGGCGGATCACGGTCATCGCTAGACTCAAATCTTGCTGGTTTCTTTTGCTCGCGTTATTGTTCCAGTTTCGCTTGTGAATCATTGGAAGATGTCTTTCGTCAGGTGCGGGCGGGTTTGGGCGTTCCGGGGCTGGTGGCTGGAGGAAGCACAGTCTCAGAGTGGTTTTGGCTGGCTGGTCTGGTAACTCTGTACCCGAGCCGGGACTCGTCTCGGCCGGCGGACGGAGCTAACCTCCGCGTAGCACCAAGCCCCGGGCCGGCGACTTACACGCAGGAGCAAACAACAACAACAGCACACAGAAAAAGGCACGCTTAATCGCTGTGGATAAACGTGGGAGCGGACCTCCGTGGGCTAGTGGATGTTTTTCTAGTGACATTCGCTGTCACCTTGAGTGCAACCGCCCATGCAAAGACCATCGGGTCTCTCGACCGCTATGGATGTCGCCCCCCTTTTTATTTCCGGAGTATTAGCTTCGACTGGGATTTGGCAGTCTGATAGCTATCGGGATTCGAGCGGGATGTGGCCACACTAGCCAGGCAAGCTGCAGCGCACGTCTGTTTTGTTGTTCCCGTACCGTACCCAGCAGCAAAAAAGTCTGTTGCTTACTGCTCTCGCGTGCCGATTTGCTTTCCCAGTTCCTGTCGTTGCATCCCACGATCTCGCTTCTCGCCGTTGGACTGCAGGGAAAAAGTCCTTTAAAATGCTAGCCCTCCCTCCCGTCTCCATTCTCTCCTCAGTCCTTCTGTCTGTGGTTTGCTGAGAAGAACACGTCTTCCTCCAACATGAGCCTCATATGATGTCCCTTGGTATTCGATGACCCCTTCCACATACTTCTATCACTCTGGTCGGGACGACTGTGCCTCGCGTGCCGCCCTCTTCGCTTTGGCGGGCTGTCACTTCAACTCGCCCAGCTTCGTTCGCCTCTGATCCCTCTCCCATGTGCTTGGCTCTTTGATTTTCAGCCTCAATCCCGCTCCCGCCTCTGAGTGGTCTCCCACCCCCTAAACCCTGACATCTCCGCCAATCATCCATCTCACACCTCTTTACTCCCTTGATCATCGGAGGGGGGGGAAAATCTCACAATGTCCGCACTGCCGGCCCCACCGGCTCCGGCCGTGCTCTCCCACCGGCCGTCCGCCTCCGACGACACCATCCGCACCAGCCACGCCTCCCTTCCGCCGGACCTCGACACGCCCCTCAAGGCCGGCCCCAACCCCGAGTCCCCGTTGGCAGGGCCCCCCGCCGACCCCGAAGCCGCCACGCTGACGTCCCCGCCCGACGCGCCGTTCTCCATCTTCACCGTGTGGCAGAAACGCGGCATCGTGCTTGTCGCCTCGATGGGCGCCTTCTTCTCCCCGCTGTCCGCCCAGATCTACCTCCCCGCGCTGCCCGAGCTCGCCCGCGCCTTCCACGTGACCAACGAGCAGATCAACCTGACCGTGACCACCTACATGATCTTCCAAGGGCTCACGCCGATGTTCATCGGCGCCTTCGCCGACTCGGGCGGCCGCCGCCCCGCCTACATCGTGTGCTTCGTCATCTACATCGCCGCGAACATCGGCCTGGCCACCTGCAAGAACTACGCGTCGCTGCTGGCCATCCGGTGTCTGCAGAGCGCCGGTGCCGCGTCGACGGTTGCGCTGGCGTTCGCCGTGGTCGCGGACATCGTCACGTCGGCCGAGCGTGGCAGCTATGTCGGGTTCACCGCGCTGCCGATCGTGCTGGCGCCGACGCTGGGCCCCGTGGTCGGCGGCGCGCTGATCGAGTACCTGGACTGGCAGGCCATCTTCTGGTACCTGACCATCATGTCGGCCGTCATGCTGCTCGTCATCCTGCTGGTGTTCCCCGAAACCAACCGCCGCATCGCCGGCAACGGCTCCATCGTGCCGCCGACCCTGTACCGCACCTTCTACAGCCTGCTGGTCGACCGCCACCGCCGCCGCCACCCCACCACCGCCGCGACCGCAGCCCGGTCGACCGGCGACGACTCCTCCCGAGACCGCGCGTCTGCTGCGGTGGCCGAGAAGCCGCCGCCGCCGCCCGCCCCCGTCAAGTTCCGCTTCCCGAACCCGATCGGCTCGATCAAGATGCTCTTCGAGAAACACCTCGGCCTGCTCCTGTGGAACAGCAGCGTGGTGTTCTCCGGCTTCTATGCCGTCAGCACCTCCCTGCCCAGCCAGTTCGAGAAGCTGTACGGCTACAGCGGCCTCAACCTCGGCCTCATGTACCTGCCGATCGCCGGCGGCTCGATTGCCGCCGCCGTGCTGGTCGGCCCCCTGATGAACTGGAACTACCGCCGCCACGCCCGCCTCGGCGGCTTCAGCTGCGACCGCTCCGTGCAGAACGACGACCCGCGCTTCCCGATCGAGCGTGTGCGTCTAGAAGTCGGCATCCCGTGTCTGGTGGTCGCCGCCGGTGCCGTCATCGGCTGGGGCTGGGCCCTGGACGCCCACTCCTCGGTGGCCGTGCCCATCGTGCTGATGTTCGTCATCGGCGTCGGCATGATCGGCTTCAACAACACCTCCAACGCCCTCATCGTCGACACCAACCGCCACCGCGCCGGAGCCGCCTCTGCGGCTAACAACCTCACCCGCTGTCTCGTCGGCGCCGGCGCCACATCCGCCATTCTCCCCATCATCAACAAAATCGGCGTCGGCTGGGCCCTGACCATCTTCGGTCTTTTGTATCTGGCCTTCCTTCCCTTTCTCTTTCTTGTGATGTTCAGAGGAGTCCGCTGGCGTTTGGAAGCCGAAGCCCACAAGGAGGAGCGTCGGCTTAAGAAGGAGCATGCCCGGGCCAATGCCGACGAAGATTCCGGTCCGGAGGAAACGTCCGTTCCGGCTGTAGAATCTTCTGACGATTCTAAAGCGTCAGAGAAAAAGTTGTCGTGAGAAGTTTCTTTCATAATATCACCCCCTTCTGAATTCAAACTTCCACGTCATCTATCACCATTCCCCATGTAACGATTCCACGGCCTTCTCCCATATAGACATGTCGTTTTTGTTTTCTGCTAGATCGCTTTCCTGGCTATCTCATTTCATGCTATCCGGTCTTATTTAGGGTAGCCTCCGCATAGATTTAGTATAGTTTCTCCTAATATATACACACATACGATTTCAATACTCTGTCTGCCGTTGTAATAATTCACTACAAGTACTAGGGTTAGGGTTATGCATATTGGGCATTCTCAGTGTAAAATTTAAAAACTGCGGCAGTCTCGTTTCATATCCATAAATCCGATTCAATGATTTATTCGTGAGGTACTTGTGTCTATCTATCCGAAAACTCCTTTTTAACGAAACAACAAATTTCCAGAAATGACCACCAACTCCGTTGCTAGACCTAACATCCACTCGTATATCTAATACAATACCAGCTACAAATATTAATATTTAGTCTCTCTCACTTCTGCCCCGAAGGCTCTGGTTGAAGTTCAACAGACTCTCGAGACCCAGCCGAGGACGGTGTCCCGGGAGTTGTCACCAATGGATCACCAATCTCCATAGATGAGGGTGTAGCAGCCGCGGGATTTGTGATCGGCATATTTCTGACCGACACCGAAGCATCCGCCCATGACCAGTCCACATTGCCGTTTTGATCGACTGGAATTCCCGTCCAGTCCGAGCTGCCTGGAAAAACATTCCCTCCCAGCGGAATTGACGTTGTTCCATGGGGTGCGCTGGCTGAAGTACTACCACTCATTTCTACACCGTCACCCTCAGTTTGTTGGATGGTGCTTATTGCATGTCGGCCTGCCGACTTTGCTGCCGCTAGTGCGGCTGCTCTGGCTGCGGTGAGTGGCCACGGAGAAATGCTCTCCAGAGGAAGATTCTCGAGGCGCGTGGGGAGGAACCTTCTCCAGCTTTTGCTAGGAGCCGTGTCATATTCCTCTCCAGCTTCAGACTGGCCCTGTTCTGCCGCTGACGATAGACCCGGACCGCTGAGAGACTTTTCCTTCCATGGTGTTCGACGCTTCACCTGCACATTGGGAATTCCGAAGCCAAAGGGCTGCCACCAACATAGCAAAGACATAAGCAAGAGAACACCACTATACACAAAAAGTACGTTAGACAGTTCCGTGTGCCCATGTGCAAAGTTACCGGTGATTGGGCGGACGATGATGGCACCAAGCTTTCCCGATGCAGCGGCAATGCCGTAACAGGTTCCCCGATACTCGGTAGGGAAGATCTCGGCAGCAAGGACAAAGGTCAAAGTGTTCGGGCCGAGATTGAAAACAAACTGGCCAAGGGCATAAAACACCATGCTGACGTGGCGAATGCTCTCGCCGACAATCACACGTACGGTGATGCCCGTGACCATGAAAGTCAGGGAGAGGATAGCCGATGTCACAGCAAAAAGGGTGCGGCGCTCAACAAAGTCAATCAGGGGGATGACCGAGAGCCCTCCAGCAAGAGCTGGAACAGATGATAACTCTAGAACTCGCACGGCGTTGGTGCTTAGCGTCTCGGCAATCGTGGCGTTCACGTTTGCGGGGTCAGCTTTCCAGGTGCCGTAGCCGGGAGGAATGATGACAGCATCGGGCTCTGGACCGGCTGCATATGTCCAGAGCGTGTTCAAAGTCGCCGGGCTATCGAGGCCGGTACCATAGAAAGAAAAATCAAGCATGGCCCATAAGATGGAGATCGTGACCAAGGGGCGGATTCCTTGGGATGGGCCGAACAGGTAGGCGGTTGCGCCAGCGAGCCAGGACGAATCGCGGGGCCGGCGATGCGATTCAAAGGAGGTCGAGTTGGTGTGGATAGTGGTAGCACCCGCATCGGGACTGTCGAAATCCAGGTCGAAGTCAAAATGGCCGGAGGGAGGGCGAGAGCCATCACCGAGGTCGGGAGCAGTGAAGGCGGCAAGAATGGCTGAGCTTTCCTTGGCTTTTATCATGTCGCGTTTGACGGCGGAATAAAAGCGGGGGGATTCGGGAATGGTCATGCGCATTACTATGGCAGCGAGACCAGAAATACCGGCGAGGCCAACCACGAGACGCCAGATGCTGTCCACCACCAAGCGGGCATTGCTTGTCGGGTCGGAAAAGCTGATGTTATGGCTGCTGTAGAAGCCATGCACGGCAGCAAAAGCTATGAGGTAGGCAAGCAAACGGCCAAGTGCCTGGGTCATAAACACAGCAGCCATCATTCGGCCACGGTACTTCGTGGCAGAGAATTCGGCTGCGATGAGCGCAGACATCGGATACTAAGACATGAAGACAGGTTAGAAGAGAGGGGAAAGCATTGGTGAAGACGGGATACACACCTCAGCACCGATGCCTATACCGAGGATGAACCTCCACGAGAAAATGGCAGCGTATATGTCCATGGATCTCGCGGGCTGTGAAGAACTGGTGGGAGACTCGGAGATAACCAAGCCATCAGAGGCAAGAGCCATGCCAGTGATGGAAGCAACAACCAGAATCAGTTCAAAGCCATAGAGAGTCTGGCGGCCAAGGCGGTCAGAGAGATGGCCAAAGACTATCATGCCAATGATGGTAGCAGTCAGGGTAAGTTCGTCCATGACCAAAGCGGCATTGAACTTTAGGCGACTGGTGGGAGGATAAACGTAGAACAGAGCAGGGCTAACGATGTTCGTCGTGATCAAACTCCAAGACGAGGCCAGGAAGCCAAGGGCGGCAACCATATAGACACGCCAACTGAAGCCTCCGTTGTCGACGAGACGGTTGACTTGACGATCACGTTTTGAGCGGTCCTGGAGAAGGGGGGTAAGGGTTAGGGTACAGTTCAACAATGCGGTGCGGCACCGAGCAGAAGAGCAAGGTGAAAAGCGAAGAGGTACCTACGTGAATATACTCCATGTCTGGAGGGTAGTCAACAGGCGACCAGAAGTGAGCCAGGCCCAGGGCCTGCAGCCAGCTTCTGACCATGGTGATGATGGAAGTGGAAAACGAAAGGATGGGAGAGTTGTGATAGCAGAAGAGAATGAATTAGGAAATGAGATTGAAGAAGGCGAAGATAACAGATTAGGCCGATGCCGTCACGTTAATCGGCCGGACAAATGAAACGGAGAAGGGAAAGGCCGGCGGAGACTCGAGTACATTGTGACTGTGACTGTGACTATCAAGGCCTAGGGCATGTCCGCTAAGAGTTTTGATACAGCGACGAATTTGGCTTGCGAAACTTCAATATATGGAGGTATGAATCTAGGTGATCAGCGTGACGCGGAGGAGACGAAGATACACGGCTATCAAAGTGTGGCGGTATAAAAAAGAAGGCGGAGAAGAAAGGGGAGATGGACGATGGAGGTGAAGATTGAAGATGATGACAAACAAAAGAACAGACGAGAAGCGAGAGGTGGAAGACGTCTATGCAGGCAGATGAAGAAGGGAAAGAGCCATGGACAAACGGCAGCGCAGAAGATCAAGAAGGAACGCCGCCCGCCAATAGATTCCGAGGCGCGTGACAGGTTACTGCACTTGGACAGAAAGAGGCAGGAGGTTGAGTCTGACCGCAGATTGGCTTTGTGGGACAATATGTCTGGCACATGGGAGGAAGGAGCAAGATTCGTGCATAAAAAAAGGAAAATTAAAAAAAAAAAAAAGATACTCACAAGAGTAGACCAGATATATCGGTACAGTGGGGAACATCCAGAGACAAACGGGTGAGGTTGTGTCAGACACGAAAACCAACTTCCCATGCTGTTCCCGTGATTTCTCACCTGACTCTCCTCTGAGAGATTCTCGGCCCTGGGGGTCCAGTCCTAATCGGCATCGGTCGGTCGAAGAGACGACTGGCAAGAAATGAAGGAAGACAAGTCCCATCTCGTTGGGGGTCCAAGCAAGGCCCCCCGGCCCTTCAGGGCTCTTGCTCGGGTCATCAATGCAACGAGGCCAAGAAGACTCTGATGCTCCGGTGCATTCCTCGCAGCAAAGCTCGGACAAATGCATGTTCCGGCCGGCCCCATTGGAGCATAAAGGAAGTCGATATATTTCCTCTCACGAGAGAGACTTGGCTTGATTTCGGGCGAGCATTCAAGCTGGGAAGTGCAGAACGCGATATCTTTCCTCTATAAGGCGAGACGCTGCCATTGGCTGGCCAGCCTTCTTCCTTCATTGAAAACCATTGCCCCGAGATTCGTCGTGAGGATGTATTGGGGTTTCTGGATCACCGTACTGTACAAACACGGTACGGCGAGATTGCATGTACCAAGTACCTGTCCCCTCACCGCCGGCTTGATTCCCACCGACCGTCTCTTTGTATCTGAGGATGTCGTCTTACGCCTGAAGCTCTCTAACACAAGTTCCTCTCTTTCTCTATTTATCTCTCTCCCTCTCCCTCTCCCTGCTTGTTACTATGTATAGCCATAATGTACTGTAAATATGCACCTAAGTGGGGGTCAATATCCGCGGTTTCACCAGGCCACCAACAGCAAGTTCAATGCAGACGACTCCAGGCCCAATTTAAGAGGTGCACTAACACATGCAACTTGCGCAAACTCGGCAAATGTGCCTTATTTTCGGCCCAAGAGCACGCGACCACCTTCCGACTTGCGTGGACTGTGACCCCAAACTCCCCTCATCATTGTTACACGCCAGAATTCAGAATTACAGGGTGTCGAGCCTCCCTGGAGCTGAGGTTCATTGGCTTCCGCCAGATGGATGTATCGTGTGCCCGTCTGTCTCTGTCTATGTATTCATTATGTACTGGATACCACTTCCACTCAGACGTCCCATTGGTTTCCCACGAACAAAGGTACCTTTGTCTACAGGGACGAGTTCTAAGTAGTCAGGTACCGTAAGTTCTGGGCCGAAGACAAGTCAGCAAGTTCTCTTTCCTGCCTCTTTGCGGCCGGTGGCCCCTTCCCCGACTGAAAAGGCCGTTCCTGCCTCGCTTGCTGCTTCCACTTTTCTGTGCCATCCATTCGCTCTCTCTGCGCCGATCTCGTTCGCGCGCTCTTTTCGCTTTTGTCCCCTCATCTCGCATCTCTCCAATTCTCCTCCTTCTTCCCTCTTCTTCTTCTTCTTCTTGTATTTTTCTTCTTCTGTTCTTCCTCTTCTTCTCTTCTCTTTTTCTTCCAGTCTGCATCTCTTGATAGTTTCCCCCCTCATCGCCTTCATCACCAGTCTCACCTCATCCGATCACATGTAATAGTGGACTTCCCCAGTGGCGAATAAAAACCCTCTTCCTTCTCACCCAAATTCCGAACTGATGCCATCCCTGCTTCCTCTTAGTCACTCAACTGCTATCTTCATCTTGTCCCTCTTGTCTAAGAAGAATTTTTTACTTCTGACAATACCTCCCTTTTGTCCCCTTTTCGTTAGCTTTTCGGTTGCGCCCCTGAAAACATCCAGTTCTTCCACTTTAACGTGGCCTTGAGAGCGCGAGAGAATCTTCACACACGAACAAAAACGGCAGAAAACTATAGTGAGAACGAGAGGAGCAATTGCTTTTGAGATATATCTTTAATCCACCAACGGTTTTTGTTGTCCGCGTTCTTTTCCCTGTCTCAACTCAATCTTCTGCTTCTCACGCGAGCACAAAAGCCACCCGCCAAACTGTCTTGTTTTCCTCCCTGCCGTCGTCGCTTCTTGATAGTCTCGTCTCGTCATCTTCTCGTCTCTTTCGCCTCTCTGTCAAACTCTATCTCCAGCCTCTACCCGATATCTCTCACTATCTCCGTGTCTCTATCTTCGAGATACATGCAATTGCTCTCGACAATCGCCTCGATTCGCTACTACCACCCCGAGTTATCTTAGCTTCCTGTCGCGGGTGCCTTTGCCAACTGTACATCTGGACTTAATCTGCTTCTAAAGCACCTCTCGACCATTCAGCCTAGACCTCGCACCATTTCTCGGATTTTCCCACGGCTGTCCTCTTATCACAAGCTTCAACTTCCACCACAAAGTTTGCCGTTTTGCGCGTCAAACAACTTCCACTCAAACAGCTATATTCATGCATGCCCATAGCCTTACCGCCGCCTGCCTTACCGCATATACCACCAGTCCACCACTGAAAACGCAAATCCCCCCTTACCACGCCGCCGATCGTTGCCGTTGGTCTCGGCCCCCCCTGGCCCCCTCCAAACACCACAACCTGTCGCTGATTTCGTTATCAACCCGCCAAGATATATAACCTGTACCAGGGCCCCGGTTGTCTGCTCACGCTACACCAACCGACCTTTCGTCTTTCGCTCGTTGCATCATCCATCTCCCGAAACTGGGTGCTAGATCTAGTCCGTCTTACAATCCGAAAACAACTCCCGACTGCAATCTTTCTCCTAGACCTTTCTTTACATATTCAACTATGCATGCCAATTTTTTCCGACCACACATCATCGTCCCATCGCCAATGATCCCCGTCTCCTACAATTTGTGCTCCTAGATATCAGTATCAACATTTTATCTCCCACGCGTTTAATCGGCTTTAACTTGATATAGCTGGACTCTTCCTGTTTTTATACTCGCATTCGTCGTTATCACGCCTTACGTCGACAATTTCTCATCCTTCGCCTTAGATTTCCCCTTCGCCAACTCCCTTGTCGCCCCTCACGTGCCCCTTTCGCGGCCCCCGTCAAACTCATGTCGTTAGATACGCCCCCGTCAGCCTTACACAGCAGTGTCAGTGCTGCGCTTGGCCTGACCAATGCCATTGCTCAGGTCTTTGGCAGCATCCGAACTGCTCCCGCCGAGGTTGAGAGCTTGCACCGCAAGCTGGAAGATCTCCGAGATGCCACATTAATGGCCAATGCCGACCAAAGTCTTATCCAGGACACCATCTCGCGGTGCTGCAATCTTCTTGCCGAACACGGCCCCAAACGCCAACAACAGTTACAGCTCCAACAACCACAAGACTTCAACCAGCCCCTCCTGCAAAATTCGTCAAGCCTGTTTTTCTGGCCGGTCGCTATAGAGGATCAGTTGCGGTCTGAAAACACCACTCTTGAATCACAAATGGCCGCCATCTGCATCCCCGGAGGGTGAGTGTTTGCAATTTACCATCGTTTGCAGGGCTCTTTCTTTTTTTCTCGTTCTTGTGCAACTAACCATTTGATATCCGGTGCTCACCACTTAGATACATCAGATCCTCCATGGTACACCTATCGACAAACCCAGAAAAGTTGCCTGGAGCAGATGCTCCTCAACAACACTCCGGTACGCCAAAGCACACCCAACTTTAATGCCTTCTTCGTTATGCGGACCATGCTGACAATATCCTGCTCCAATAGTCTACTCTCAACCACCCGCTCCCAGTCACTCCGAACTAGTCGACCTTCCCACTATCTTGTATGTCTCCCGTAGTACAACCAAGCTGAAGCTTCAGTTGTAAAGTTACTAGCTCATGGCTAACATTATCATTCCCCCTCTCTCTCTCAAGGCAATTAAAATCCAAAAAGGGGCAAGAAGTCGTCCCTGCCCTGCGTTTGCAACGTGTGCGCGGCCTTGACTTGGACGAGACTATCCGAACAGTTGTCTATATGAACCAGTCCAATGGTCGGAATATTGTTGTCACACACAGAAGTAAGTCAGCCACGTTCGGCCTCCTCCCGGGCCGAAGCCTCGCAACTCTTCCCGCTTACTAACTGTTCGCTGTAGTACCCCGTGGCACAAACAGCGCCAGATTCGAGGACGACGACCTCAACGATACATCCGTGTCGTTTCTCGATACCCACCTCTTCATCATCTACACAGCTGACGGCTACAGAGTGTACCGGGCCAAGGCTTTGTACCAGTTCCCCACTCGCGATGCCCGCGAGCACTTTCTATCCAAGGTCCGAGATCGCGTGCTTGTCGGCCGCTATTACATGAACCGCATCCGCCAATCACAGAGTGTGGCTGCCCAGGGAAAGGTTGTGCAGCTGTGGGTGAAACCCTCAATTCCAGTGGCCACAATTGCCTTCCTTGGGCGCGGGGGATCTCCGGTAGAGCTGGAACTCGGTGTCTTTGACCGGCTTCCTGTGCGCACCAAGCGCAGCGTTGCTTTATATAGAGTGCAAGACAAGGAGCAAAGCCTTGTTTTTGAACTTCAAACCTCGGAAGGTGAGTTCCCTCCTGTCTTCCTTCACCTTAACCCTCAGCAGCTTCCCCAAATTCAGGAAGGGGCAAAACGTGGCTAACCGTCCCCTTCTTTATATAGAGGCGGATGCCTTCCGGCGAGCATTTGAAATGCACCATCCTTCAACATGGACGAACGCAAGATCCCGACCGGCCTTGACACCGTCGATCCTCTTGGCCACCGGACTTGCCTTGACACGGTCCCGGGGGTCTGTCAGCTCGGCCGCCGGTAGCTCGGCGAATGTGAGCTCGGTTGGCACCATCAGCTCGGTTTCCAGTGCGATCACAGCTGCGACATCCGTGAGCTCGATGAGCTCGTCCAAGTAGACGTGTGCTGCTCATCCACGCGTCTGCCGCTCTCCATAGAAACATGGAATTTTAGATTATGGGTGGATCTACATGCATAGTCTTGGTACTTATCTTACAGTAGACTAGCAGCGTCCTTTTTTTGGGTTATCAGGGACATTCGTCGGGGAGTTTATATGGTGCTTTGCTTCGTTCTTCAAGAATATGGAAACGAGTTACTATGATGAATTAAATATCAAACGCTATATGATTCGCTTCTTTGCACATATATGCATGTGAGGTTACAATCAAGATTTGGAATACAGAGAGTCTGTGTATACAGGTGGGGAGAAGCACATGAAACTACATCTTGCGCCAGCCGCCATAAGCAGCCTTGCCCAGAGCGACATCCACCAGCCCGGTTTGGGCCGCCCACAGGGCCCGGCGGCGCCGGGAGATCAAGTACTTGAACCCGATCGCGCCCGAAGCCACCATCGACAAGGCAGTAGCGAGCCAGACGGCAGTCACGCCGCCGCCAAACCGGGGGTTCATATGCAGGCCGCCGGCCGACGACAGGTTGCGGTCGAAGCGCAGCATGGCGGCCCGCGCACCGGCAGCATCGATCGACACGGTAGCGGCGACCAGGGCGAGCGCGACCGACACCAGGGCGTAGGAGGCGAACAGCAGGCGGTCGAACACGCGCGGGTCGACGGCGTGCAGGTCGGCGGCGGGGGCCTTGGGGCACGGGCACCAGCGGCGCAGCGGCCCGCAGCGGCACGCAAGCCACGCGGGGTGCGAGCGGTACACGGCGGACGAGAACAGCGCGGCGAGCAGCACGAGCAGGCCGACGAGCAGGCCGACGAAGCTGGCCAGGATCGGCGTGGCCGCGGAGACGGAGGAGAGCGGGGACGTGCCGCGCAGGGCCTCGAAGAACGGGTTGGTGCAGGGGGCGGCGCCGGGCCCCCAGTTCAGGCAGTCCCAGGACGGTGTCGGCAGGCTGAGGGCGCGGGCGATGTCGCGGGCCGCCCAGACGGGGTCGAACGAGAGCCGTGGGCCGGTCGACACGGCGCCGGCGGCCGGGGCGTAGGGCAGCGGCGACGGGGCGGATGGCGCGGGGGACCAGGTGACGGCGGAGGGGAAGAGGCTGACGCGCACCGCGAAGGCGCGGGCGGGCTCTGTGACGTCCAGAATGCCGTCGAACTGCAAAGTGTGTGTGTGTGTGTGTGTGAGTTAGTTTCGGGAGATACATGCGCGTAGAAACGAAGCGGATGACACCGGAGAGACAGCGGAAGTGTGCGGAACTTACACTTATCAACGACAGCCCGACCAACCCCACCGACGCATCGCTAACCACCGTGCCGGCCGCCAGCACCAGCACGGCCACGAGCACCGTTGCACCCTCGAAGGCCATCGCAACTGTGTTCAGCCACGGCAGCACTTCGTGCGGCCGCTCCAGACCGACAGCCATGATATCGTCATCCTCGCCGCTGGCGGCGCCCGCCGCCTGCGACTCGATGTCGCCTGCGCGCGGGGCCTGCGGGTTAGATGTCTGGCGGCCGCGCGAGTCGGTGCCGGGTGCCGACTCGACCGCGGTGGAGAGCGGGCCGCTGGCCGGCGCAGCGTGTTTGGGCGGGGCCGGCTCCAGGGCCGGGGCCGGTAGAGGGGAGGCCATGTGTCCGGTAAGTAATATAGGGGTTTAAAGAAACAAAACGAAAGACTTGATGGAAAGAATAGAAGGACGGCGCGTGAGTGGCCGAAAACGAGCGACGGAATATATGCAGCGAAATAGAAGGAGAATATATGTGCAGATGAAAAGAAGAAGAAAGGGCTGGACGACAAGAGATCGTGAAGCATCAACCGAGATATAAAATTGCGTCCCTGTCGCCCGTCCCGACTCGTCCGGGGGGCTCGCGTTTCAAATACGAGCTTTTTCGCCTTTTTTTTTTTCATAATAATAAAGGTTCTCGTCACTCCAACCCGTTGTTGGAAAGGCGAATACTGTTGCCTCGTGTGCTTAACTCACTGTTCCCCCCTTTTCTAACGTCCCTTTCTCTCTGCAAATACGAACATGTGTCTCTCTCTGTCTCTCCATCTAACTCATGACTGCCTTGCTGTTCCAGGGGTCTAATCTAACACCACGTCGCTGGCCAGAAAAATAAGCATAATCAGGAACTATGGCCCTGTGGGGCCTTTCCCGTATTGTTTGTTATAAATAGCTCCAATGTGGCGCCTGGTCAAAAATGGCGCCACGCGAACTGGGGGCGATGTTGAACCCTTCTGCTAAGGGTTGCATTAGGGTTGGGGTTAAGCTCCAACCACCGTGTTTGTGCATGTTCTGGTGAAGGAAGCGCTCCGCTTTCCGGCTTTGAATTTGACATGTACGCTGTTGGGGTGTCCCGAAGGCCTGTCGCCTCCCCAAGGCCGTCGGCGTGCTCTCTTGTCTGTCGAGGGGCTCCCTGGGTACTGGTGATTGCAAGTAACCTCGCGCGCACTCTGCCACACCCTCGCGAAGCCTGGAAGCCGTGGCGCGAATGTACATCTCTTCCGTCCTACCGCCAGGAAACCGCACAAAGAGAAAGTCGGAGTCCTGCCGCCTGTAATGCCGTGCCTGTTCGATGCGAGCATGCACATAGTGGCTCGACAGCCGCACATGAACTTTCTGGCACCTATTGCACACTCTTCCGGGCACGCACCCACACACAGACCAGAGCCATCAGGGGCATGGCACTTCCAACGACGTCTTTCCGTCGATCAGCCACGGCACTCGACCAGATCCCCATGGTAGTGTCCACAGAGCTTGTCGCGATGCCCCAGAAATGGGACTGCCTATGAGGCCAGCCCGACTGTCCGGAGGTCTCCCACGGGAACCACCAACTGAACACTGCAGATGGATCGTTTCCAGTGTTTCCTCAAATTTGCCCCAACTATGGGGACAGTAGAATTCATACTAGTCAGATTGTGTCTCGTTCAAGGGCACAGCGTGAGAAGCCCCCGTCACTAGTGCGTGTCGTCAAACGATGGACCGGGCCTCACAGCTTGATATGTTTCCACGAGCAGAGCCAAAGTCGCTCCGGGACTGATTCTGGAGCACATCTGTCGGCTGAATGACTGTTGCTGAACAGAGTGGACGGCCCCGTCTAGGCGCAAGCCGTTGCTTAGGACCACCATAGCTAGCCTTTCACGCCGGTCGCGGTCCGGGCCTTGTTGATACCGTGAAAGTCGAGTCCTGCTTGGGGTACTGGTAGGCGTCCCTCTCGTACTCGCCGAGTCCACCTGGCCACTTCGTATTTTCTCGACAACCAACGCCAACATCGCACAGACGCTTACACGACAGGCCAGGCATTAGCACGGAGATACGGGTTCTGACTGTTCTTTGTTTCTGCCGCGAGATCCTCCTCCCAGCATCTCGGCCTGATTCCAGGGACTCCATGACCCTAACCCTACAAGCTCCACATGATCGTGACTTCCGGAAGGGCCCGGAGTTGTCACGGCCCCGTAGAGAGCCAAAGGTTCCGAGGACACGGTGACACCGCCGATATATTAGTGACTGTGAGTGGGCCATACTTATGGGTTCCTGGTTTCAGTGCCCGATCCAATGACACCATGGCAGGGACACCGAGTTCTTGACTGGATGGGTATCTGTCCAGCATGTCAGAACTTATATGGGAGATACATCACCTTTCTACGTCTTGATATGCATAAACAGAGGCTTCCACGACAGTCGAGCTAGCCTTAATATGCGTAGAGCAAGACTCACTGGCTTCGCTTCACCTCAAGCCAGCCCTCATGAACACAGAACACTGCCGCGACGCAGTTCCAAATGCCAAGGGACCCTGCCTCACAGTCTATGAGTGCATATACTGACAGATGCGCCGCCCCGAGTTATCTGCTGAGGAGCACACAGCAAACCTGAGCACACAACTCGCCGGGACTTTACGGCCGGCCACGTCCAACCAGAAATGCCAAATACCAAGTCCCGCACCATGCCGGTTTGGATTGCGGGAATCACCCAAACTCCCTACCGAGAGATTTTATGTCCATGATTCCAGATCCTGCTGCCCCGGGTGCTGTAGGCTGACACAGTGGCCCCTCAGACATCGGCCGACCGAGGGTTCCGCCGGTCCCCCATTGCACGCACGCTCGAAACTGTCAGCCAAAACAATGCCTATGAACACCGCTTGGTATGGAACAAGGCCACACGTATCCAACGGCCGAGTCAAACTGGGCATGCTGACAGGTCATCATCGGGGAGAAACGCCATCCACGTAAGAAGAAGCAGAATCGCGAGATTCCGACCCGGGCCCTGAATGCTCCGGGGTTGGGCACGGAAGATCCGCTTTCGCGTCGGAATCGACGCGACTTCTCTCAGTGGACAGAACGTGGATTATGAGACGCTCAGAGGGGTCCGTGGCCAGTTCTAACGCTCAATATAGGGGCCAACAAGCGCAGATTGGGTTTGAGGAGGGCATATATAACTAGCCGCGACAAAACCTGAGCCGCCCACAAGGAGTTTCCGGACGTTTCAGAGAACTAGGAAGACCGGGCGCGGTAAAGCGTACCGGCACAATGATACCACGTGAAGTAAGGAGAGAACAACGGCCGTAGTGCAGAAAGAGAGGAAGAGAGCCAGACAGGCCGGCCGGAACATGCTATTGGTACCAGTCCAGTTCACCGACGCTCGTTGAATTTGGAGTCAGTGGTAGATTCCGGAGGGCCACGAGTTCCCGGCATGGAGGCCCTAAGGAGACTAAGCCAAGGAGATAGTTTTCGTTAGCCTTCAGTAGGCTAAAAGCGTCGGCGCCGAGGCTCGGATGGCCGGACGAATTTGCACGCCAATGCTCAAAAAGGCCCGGAATTCAGGTAGGCTATCAGAAGAAAAAAAAGTGTCGACAAAATCGGGGGTTTCGGGGTGTCGATACGGCCGTTTATGCACATTTTTAGGCGTCTCCAATCAACACTAGCAGTTGGGAAAACCCGGAGGTTACTACAACATGATGACGAGATTTTGGAGCAAGTATGACCGACAAGCCGAACAGCCAAGGGGGGGGGGTTGGCGACAACGGAGAGGAAACGATATCCGGAGGGGACCAGCAGGAGCCAACAGGACTTACGTGGACGGGGGCGCGGCATGGAGGACGTAGCTGGCGTTTGTATCCGGAATGCTGTGTCAAGGAGTTTGACGAGAAAAAAAAAAAACGCACCAAAAATTGCAAACAGTGCGAGCACGAAAAAGCCACTTCTGCCGTTTGGCGGCCGGTCCGTTTGCTTCAGACAACATTTGCCGGAGTACAAGGAACGGGCTGGCTGTTGGCAGTGGGGTTAGTTTCCGGGGGTGTATGTTTTAGGCGTCCCCTTTTCAAAACACCCCGTCCCGTCCAGGCAATCTTGGCACTGGGCGGCATTATAGACCATCGGCGGAGACCTCCGGCTGAGACGATGTCGCTGCGATGTCGCTGATTAAGATGTTCCGACTTTGGAGGAAGAACGGAAGCGATGAGAAAGAAAAGATGAAGAGAAAACCCTCCCCGAGAGAGAGAGAGACAAAAATATCGAAAATCGCAAGTCGAGGGCTCCGCATTGCCGTGATTGCGTGTCGCTCGACAGGATGCAACGGTCCGTCCGGGCGAGAGGGGGCGGTCAGAGGTTTCGAGCTGGCATGACCAGAGTGAGAGTGGAGAGCGAACATGTTGTGTGTGTGTGTGTGTGTGTCTCGTTTGCAAAGCCACAATGTCCGAAAGAAAAGAGGGGCCGCCGGGGGGAAACAACAAATATTGAGTCCAAGGGATGCCTGGGCGCCGATCTTGGCGTCAGGGCACGCGTGAGAATCAGAGCAGGACAAGAGTGGATGGGTGGCCACGGCGGATTCCTGGAAATTCCGGACCTCGCTCAAATTTCGTTTGTTTTCGTGGTCCAACCGGCTGTGATTGCTCGGACATGGACGGATGCCTGCATCGTAATGCCCGCTAGGAAATAAGAACCAGAACTTCCTGCCTCGATGTGGTTCATTCGCTTGACCGTAAGAGCACGGGGCGGTTTGTGCTGCCGGAGTAGAAACTGGAAGAAGCCGCCCGAGCCCCCCTCCCCTCAACGGCGCGCCGAAGGAAAAAGCAGATGATGAACACCAATGAAAAATGAGGTGAGGATGAGGCAAACGTGAGGCGAAGGGGGGCCCGCATGCATGCCGCCTATAAGGGATGGTCTTTCGAAAGGGGGTGAGGTTCATTTCTCCCACTCACGGAGACCGACCGATCAAGAATCAGCCACCAGTGCATCCAAGCCGCCGCCTTGCCGTTTCGTGGGTGATCTGTGCGAGCTTCACGAAAAAAAAAAAAAAAAAAAGAGATGTGCTGAGGAGGACTGTAACCTGTTACGGTATTGCGGCATGGATGGCATGGATGGGAGGCCGATAGCCGCCGCCCCAAACTGGGTTTCTTTTTGGGGGGGGACATCGGTGGTTTGCACGGTTAACCTGCAAACCCCGAGAATAATCTGGAGATAATATTGAGGCGATCGTGAGGGAAGAGAATTTGTGACGCACGAAATTACATACACTCTGGCCTTATATGCTCGAAACCTCGTGATTAGGGCTTGATCTGTCAGTCTGGTCCTTCTTTCCTTTGAAGTCACAGGGAGAAGGGAAAGAGCAGACGGGTAGATCGAACTGAGATGGCAGGAAGGGAAAGAGCAACAGACGTGGAATCAACCGGGGAAGGGGAAGGAGCAATCGGGCTGGCCGGTGGAACCATCCTGTGTTCACGGGCTTGTTCCGCAGCAATACTTTCCAGCAGGATCTAATTTAAGCGCATGCAATATATATTTCTAAGAGAGGCACGCATAAGGAAAGTGCGGCCTGGAAAAGGGAAGTTACGGGAATATCCAACGGCCAGAACTGCAGGAGCCGGGATTGAAACTCGGACGTTCTTTCCCTCCAGTCCAGCGAGATTGGGGGTTTATGGGCCGACGAGGCCGACGCTCCTTCCGCTTATGCTCCTTCCCCAACAGCAGCCAATATACCGTGCAGACAGTTCGGCTCACTAATCATCGCACATGTAAATTGTGCAAAGGAAGAGCGAAAGGACTTCGCCGTGGGAATATCGACCAAAAAAAAAAAAGACGAAGCCTGTCTCATTCCCCCACTCCGTTTACCTCGCGCGTCCTGTTCCCTCTTTTTATCTCGCTTGCCTCCGGACTTTTGTGGTTACATCCAACCTCCGTACTACGCCAAGACAACTGTCGGCGCAGCAGACGGACTTGCGAAGTTCCGTGTGAGAGGGCAGATCACACGCGTTGGAAAGCTGAAAAAAGTCGGTCGTATCTCTCCCTCTCTCTCTCTCTCTCCACCCCCCACACTTGGAGGCCAGCGGCATCCACACCAAACACAACAGCCGGGCATCAAATGCGCAAAAGGCGATATTCCAGGGCGGCGTGGTGTGGTCATTCCGACGGGGACATTTGTGGATCTTCGATGCCGTCCTATAAACGGACTCACGGCGAGAGGCCATCGGCGACATTTGGAGAAGCCCTGAGTAAGTATGCATAGTACTTATATGTGCTGCATTTGTTTTCTCTCTGTCAGCGATATTGGCGGTCTATGAGCGCTGTGCTGGCCTCCTATTCATAGACACAACTCACAAGCATGTCCGACTGGCTCAGGTTGGCTTCGCGACATGCAGCCGCGTCCGGGATTCGCCATCGGCTTCCCCACCACGACCGTTTTGTACACCGGCCTCAATTACGTCGACCACAACGGTGTGCTCGCTGTTTATCAGTGGACATGGAACAAACAAAGGATCCTGGCGGGATTCTTGAGCATGGAGAACATCCCGATCCATCCATCCTCTTCTCTTCCTTCCAAGAACCCCAGGTTCCAGAATCGTTGCAACTGCAACGGAAACATAACGCGGAACAGGGCACGGGTGAATTTCTGCTCGGCCACCGCCGTTGCCGCCTGGGAGTCTGGGACTGGGCAAGTGAAACCCTGAATGATTCCCGCCCGGGGTTTCCGCTTGCCCCTGAAGCAACCTTGGAATTAGCGAGATATCCTCATCACAGGGATTCTGAGCTGAATAGTCAACGGCAGAACGTATTATCAGCCCGACCGGCCAATGACTCTGGCCCGACAGGAGCCCTCTTAACCACTGATCATGACAATTAAGCGTGACGGGTGTGAGATTCATCCATCTGGAATTTGGTAAGACGAGCTGGAAAATGCCACCGCTGAGCTGCACTGCACTCTGAATGACCCAGCTTACCCACCCATCCCCGGGGTTTTGTATCCACCGGCCGTATATGCTGACTGCACGCACAGGTGGCACAACCATCCGGACGGGGCTGTCGTTCCAGTGGACTCCGTACCACGTAAGTCCGCCGCCATCAACCGCTGGAGCTCGTAAACTCTACGATGTCCTCAACAAAGGCAATGGTGGATCCCGAAGGCTGTACGGCATACACACGCTTCCAAGCCTCGCTCTCTCTCATGGCGCAAATCCGGTGTTGTGCGACCATGGCCGCGTCACGCTACGTGTCCAGCTGGCCGACGTGACGGGGGGGGGGTTGGAAGAGCCGCATATTCGTGCATCTCATTATTGTTGACACCGTATCTGTCGAAGTGCGCTTTCCCTTTCACCTACTTTTCATTGTTCCGGTCGGCATTTCAATAGCAGGGAAAAGCAAGGCGTTGGAACAGACACATCCACACCGCAAACGAACGGCGAGATTGGCGGTCAACGCCCGCCTCTTTTACTCTGTGTGTGTGTGTGTGTGTGTGCTCGCCCGGGACGCCGCTGCAGGTGCCAAGTGTTCCACCGTCCTGAAGCTGTGAAGGGATGGAATGAATGGATGCATGGCTAGGCTTACTGGTCCGTTGAGAATGCGTGGGGGAAAGCTGCATACATACATCTGTACTGGACCTGTATGTGTATGCGGAATTACATGCGTCGTGGTGGGTGGGTGGTCTTTGACAGGTGCATTTTCTTAGGTCCGACTTTCACCGTTGACCGCTGGCTTCTTTTTCTAAGGTTTTTGTTAAAACGAAATTCGTGTTTGGCAAGTCCCTCGCAAGCTATACGCCTTACCGGATGCACGGGGTAGTTTTTCACCTTGATATATGGCCACACGAACTCCTGGAAGGATTCGATGAGTTCCTCCAAGAAAACCAACTCGGGGGTACCGCTCCCCCTATCGATTCCACCCTGGCTTGCCCCCCACAGACGGAAAAAGTAATGGGAAATACGGCACACACAAACCCCACAGTAATCCTTCGCCGTCTTCCGCACCTTTGATGCGACTCCTTAAGTCTGGACTCCGAATTTCAGGTGACGTGACCTACCGGTTTACACGGAGGTACAAAGGTACAAAGAGTCCCTAGGCGAGAGGAAATTTAGCGGACCCGACCCCCTAAAGATCCCGAGGTACCGTTCGTCCCGCGGCGAGAGACAAAGGTCCTTTCCTTGGGCATGTCGCAGGATCGTGGGAATCAAACGGAGAGCTATTGTAACGGCGCCAAAAGATCCCCTGGCTGCCCGGAGCAGAAGCATTCTGGGCAATCAATCTAGGCGTTAGTCGCAGACGCGCGCGTCCAAGCAAACATAGCGAAGAAAGGAGAGGAACAAATAAAAAAAGGAAGAAAGGAGAGGACGACACAACACGAAAGCCGGACCAACACACACGGACTTGCTGCAGCCACTTCGAACCAACGCAACATCCCGCCCCGTTGCGCGACAGCACTTAGCGGTAAAGGATCACCGACGTATCCCAACCCAACACCTCGGGCCAGGCCCGGGCCTAAGTCTCGCATGCATTTCGGTCACTTTCAGCAAGTCTGAAGCTCTTACGTACGGTACGTACCTCGCGGCCTGGGCCGGAAGTTGGCGGAGATGAATATCCCCACGGTGGAATATATCGGGCGGTGGATGTGGCGATAGCGGAGAAATGACACTGAAGGAAGGACAAGGAAGGAGGAGACAAACAGAGAAGAAGCAACAAGGCCAGCGAAGGAAGCGGATAAGACACATCAACGCCAGCATGAACGACAGCCGGTGAGACCGGGCCGAAAGTGCATGTCTTGTTGTATACAGACACGTTCATGGCGCGCGCCTTTCTTGAGCGAGACACAGGACAGAAAAAAGAGAAAAAAGAGAATTAATCTAGAATGCTCGTTTTACTCCTTCGCCATGTTGAGGCCGCCCGGCATGATCGGAGGCCCAGAGGGAAACAGCCATACCGAATGAGGACCAGGCGCATAGATGGAGTTGTTATCTTATAGGACGTTGTTGCCATACTGCCATGGAGGAGCCGAGAATTTAACGGCGTTGATGTCATTCCTGGCTTCCTCCTGATAAAAGACGAGCAAGTCAAGAAAAGGAAGAGGAAGAATCAAAGAGTTGGTCACGTAACGGCGCACATGCTCCGTACAGTGAATCTGGCACGGCTTGGCACAGTGGTCGGCATGGGCCACGGGATTCAGGTCCGGGAAAAACGGGAGACCGCAGAAAAAAAACAAGTGTGAGGCCGTCACCTCACCACACACAGAGAAAAAAAAAAAAAAAAAACAGAAGCCGGCGGGCTATTCGCTAGAAATTCCCTCGGCACCTGATATTTCACTATCTGTAACAGAATGACACAAACATTCGACAAACCCCGAAAGGAGGCGCGCGGGGGGCGTCCCGCCACGATCACGGGAAACCGGACCATCCGTCACAAGGACAGGAAACCGAATTCGCATGTGTTGGGTGGTTTCCCGCCATGGGCGAACGGTTCCCGGTAAGCGAAGGGGAGGGACCGACCTACCACTTTTGCCTTGGACCGAAAGTGCAGCAGCACCGTGCCGGAAAACACCACCCAAGCCAGACCCCAAGGCCCGGCGGTAGTGGAGAAAAAAAAAGGCAAAGAGATATTTAATTAGGAGAAACTTCGTGAGGTCCGTGGGTCGGGGCTGATTTTGCGTGTGCGTGTGCACGTTTCTTCCTGGCTTCACCAAGAACAGTCGGAATGGGCTGATAAAACACTCTAGTTTCTTTGGCCCTAGATCCATGGGGGATTAGCTGGCAGGCTACCGACCAGAAAAAGCCGGGGGGCTGGAGGTTGGATTTATCCAACACGGACTTCCCGAGATCTCTTAGCCGCCCTCACTCGTTGTGTGCTGTCCGGTTCTTTGGGTGTAGAGGTCCCGGGCCAGGCGGCAGCCTTAACATCACAGTCGCAAATGAGAATAGATTAGGGTTGTGACTTAGGGTTATACATACACTACTGGAAGACGTACACCCGGATACCAGGCGGCGGAACAGGACTCATGCCGAAGCCAGGCTTACCGGTCCTATAATGGATATTACCGCCTCCTCCAGGGACATTTCGACACCGCTCGCATTGAATACGGTAGCGTGCTATTATAGATACCGACTACTGCCCCATCCGCGGGATGTTTCGCAGACGGCCATTTCAAGCGGCGGCGCAGAACTGGACACACTTGGCGATGACGACGACGGCAATTAGGAATATCAACTTCCTCAATCCTGATCTGATGATGTGAAGGATGTGGAAATTGCCACCGGGGGTCAGAAGACCCCCCCGGACGGACAAATCAGGCGGGTTTCGTCGCGCCGGAAATCTCTGGTGACAAACCCTGAAAGACCGTCTGGAGCGGCGCACAAGCCCGGGCCGTGCAAAACCGGTTCATTGGCCGAGAGCCAGGCCCCAAAGCAGGACCGCCAACGGATTTGGCTCGTACATGATGATTTTTCATTGGAGTCTTCTGATACAATCTGGTGGTTGGGGGTTTTTTTTCTTTCTTTTTTTCTTTTATAGCAGTTTCGCCCGGACACCGGAATCGCCACTCCCCCGGCTCCGTCCGCATGAACAATCAAGCACTTGGGCATACGTGTACGAAATGTGCGACCTTTCCCACTCGAAGCGTGTGGGGCTGAGGGTCCCGGGTTTGAATGAGAGTTTTTGAAGACCGGGCTATCTAGGAAAGGACACGCCAAAGGGGAAAGAGCAAGTGGTGCCGGCCGTTCTTTTCATTCCCGAACAGGCTATCCGGAAATGCCAACAGGAAAAAAAAAAAATAAGAAAAAAAAAAGGGGGCAGAGAGCGCGAGATAAGACCACCACCGCAAAGAAATGCGTGCGAAGCGAACTGAGCAGAGCAGCAAGCGATGCGAACAATATACGACAGGGGGGCCAACTCCGGGATGGAGGGAGCCGGGCGGGGCGTGGAAATAAGTAAATGGAGCAGGCAAGATAGAGAAGGTTTGAGCGAGTGTGGGAACTTCGATGTCCGGGAGAAAGAAAAAAAAAGAAAAAATAGTTCTTGGGAGAGACGAAAGCACTCGATGTTCTAGGCCACTACAGGTGGCCCGGCTGTTTAGGGCGTGTCGGCGGAAAACCCGAAGGAACAGAGAGCGTGCTAGGCGTGACTTTCGCCGGGAGCTTCGTTGAGGAGCGGGACGCCGGGACCGAGGGGTTTTTTTGGTCTCCCAAGTCCCTTCCTGCTGCTTTCGCAACGGATGACGAATTTTCGGTCTTTGAAGAAACCGGTGTTTCGGTGCTATCTCCTCTTGCCAAAACTCTGCCCCTTTTATCTACGGGAGGGAGAAATGGCAGAAACAAAAAAAAAAGTTTCATAGAGGTTCGAAAATGATAAAAACTCGGTCCGCGGCTGGCGGTGGTGTCCGCCCGATCAACGCGGCGGCCCTGGAATCACCAAAACCAAAAAGGAGTGGGTTGCGGACGCGAGGAGGGAACCGCGGTGGCCGTTTGGAACCCGCTGTAAATTACAGTGGCGGCCGGCAGTTTTTCAGTTGGCATCTGTTTGCTTCAGGGGGGACGATGACGCCCAAAATTACACTACCGGGGAACACACTCGGGCGCCACGCCACACACAGCGTTGAGTGTTGAGAGAGAGACCGAGGATCGGAACATGAGTGTCCCACAATCCGTTCCGGGGGGGTGCTGTCCTTTCTTTCTCTTAGTGAAAGTCTCGGAAACTGTTCAGCTGAGGCCGGGCGAAAAAGGGAACAGGACGTATTTTTGACCAAGGAAGAGGAAAAGGAAAGGATCGGCTGTGTCACAGCGCCGGACGGGGTGGAACGGGAGAGGGCTGATTGCTCTGTGCCGAATAAGTGCTGAGTAGCGTCGTGGAATCCAAGAGAACCACGGAGAACTGGTTCCCCCTTCCTTCCTCCGGGCGAAGAAAAAAAAAAAGGGAAAGTCGTCAGACTAACAGGAAAGAACAAAAAAAGGAGAACGGCACCTTCGCCCAGGCTGACGGAAGGCGGCGGCGGCGATCATGGGCCAGACGCAGACGGTGGTGGTCGGTCGCTCCTTCCAGCTCGCTCGTCGCGCGCCTAAAGCACACACCCCCCCCTCCCCCCTTGTACCTTTGTAACTGTTCCGTACACACCGCCCCGGGGGTTTTGCATTTCTCTTTCTTTTCGTCTCCCTCCGCCGCGCCATCTTCGGACCCAGCCCAGCAAGCTCAGCACAGCACACCATGTCCCGGAGCTGGGCTGCACACGCGCTGACGGGCCAGCGAGCCAACCAACGAGTGGCTGCGAGGGAAAGAGAGAAAAAACGGAAGAAGGGCCAAAAGGGGGACATGAAAGGAAGAAGAGGAAAAGCAACACACACACACACACACACACACATACACACACCCCTCCGGACGGACATCTACGTAACTGTGCGCCCCCGTCCGCGGGTTGTGCGTGACGCGCTTGCCGCTTCTTCCAGGCTGCCTCGTCGTTTTTTGTTCTTTTCTCGTGTTTCGGTCTCTCCCAGTTTCCCTTTTTTCTGCCCGAGAGAAGGGGGGCAGGTGCACGTCCTATGCTCATGTGTGTGGAAGAGTGCAATATTTTTTTTTTTTTTTTTTTTTTTTTTTTTTTTGCTTTTGTGGCTGTTTCGCGCTCCTTCCTGCACCTTTCCCACCCGTCGCGGCTGCCGGCGCCCGCCCGTACGAAGCGGCGGTCGAAGGAGAGAAACAGAAGGAAGCAAAAAAGGGACGGTTGGCGTGATTTTCCCGGGTGTCCCTTCCTCCTTCCCCCCTTGTCATCGCCGCGTCCACCTTCCGTAGTCCTCCACCTTTTCTTTTCCACGTATTGTAGCCAATCTTGTAACATTTTTTCGCGCTCTTTCCAAGCCAGGGCCCAGCTTCCTTCCTTCCTCTGGGCAACATAACGAGGCAGGAGCGACCGACCGAGAGTGCACATGACTCTTTGGTATACGTACTGTTGGAGGCTAGAGACAAAGGCCGAGAGAGAGGATTTTGAGTCCCGGCCGCCCCGCCGAGAGCAAGAAAAGGAAAGAGCGGGTTGGTGCCAATCTTCCCACGGCGTCGGTCAGATTTTTACCACGCCGTCAGCTTTCGCTGTCCCGTCCGGGCGAGCAAGAACAAGAAAAAAAAAAAAGAAAGAAAAAAAAGGCAGAAAATCCAGAGCGGCTCGGGCTGCTCGCTCCTGGTTCTCCGGCGATCGCTTTTCCTTCTTCGATGCAAGGCGCAGGGCCGTGGAATCCAGTGTGACGCCCTTGGCCCTGCAGGAGCGAGCGAGCGGCGCACCGCTCTTTGTAGTTCTGAACCGCCCAGTCACCGATAATTGGATATTTCCACAATTTTGGGGTTTTCTGCTCCTTCCACCGGACCGACTTTTTGTGGGTTTACGCGCTCCGGACACTGTATGCAAAACTTGGTTTTTCCTGTGCAGGTGCCCATCGTTCAGCCGCGCACCTGCCTCGTTGTCTCTGGGGTCGCGCTCCTTCCTAAGAGTTTCGGTCGGTGTCTTGACTTCCTGCCCCTGTGTCTGCCGTGATTCTGGGGGTTTTTTTCCATTTCCATTCCTCTTTCTTCCACTTCTCCCCCTTTTCCTCCTTCTTCCACCCATCTCCATAATTTCCCCGTCTCAGCAAAACCTCACCTCCGAGTCTCTCCCGGGCCTTTTTCTTCGTTCTCCCTCCATTTCTGCTGGAAATCCCGAAACTTCCCCTCGGCGCGGCTATCATTGTTATTCTGTAATTTCTCTCTCCGGGTCCGGAGAACTGGTTGTCTCTGTTCCGGCGATCTGATTCAGTCTCACTAAATCTCACGAGGCGACCCGGCACCTCTTCCGGTTATTTGTGTCCGGCTTTCTCGCGCAACTCCGCCGACTCCGAAAGTATCTATTCTTTTTTTTTTATCGCCTCACATCCCATAAAAACAAAACAGCGTCATACCAACAAACTATTCCTTCCGGCTGCGCCGCCTTTCTTCTACGCCTGGCTTTCCGGGAGTGGCTATTTTTTTGCGGCGAAGCTTGGTGCGTGTTTCTTCCTTGGACCGGACCTGGTGAGTGGATGCGCCCATTTTTTTTCTTCTCCTCTCGCGTGCGTATGCGGCCGAGTGTTTTTTGGGGGGTTGCCCGCGCCGACTTTCGTCTTGCCGCTATTTTCGTCTCCCTCCTCAATTTCACCGTCCGCCGTTTAGTGACAATAATACGAAAGGAAAAATCATTAAATCCACTTTGCTTTTTCCTGGTCCCCGCCGAACCCCTCATAAAATCCCCCAATTTTTGCCCGATTTTTTTTGGTTGCAGAAAGTAATGTTGCAGCCCATATTTCCACCCCCGGGAAATGTGTGAATCACCCTCCGCCTCCGCCGCTCTGGCTGTTTTGGAGCCCTGGTTGCCTTTGCAGTGCTGAACACAGTGTGCTCAGTGGCCTGTTTCTTCTTGCGACAGCGCCTGTACTTCTGTGTTTTTAGGCGGTTCCCTCCTGCCAGCCCCGGCCAGCTGACCTCGGCCGGCCATCCGGCGGCCTTTAATATTCGCCGGGCCGCTGTCGCCCACTTTTTTTGTTTTCTCGCTTTCCTTTCCTTCTTCCTCTTTCCCCCCTTTCTCTCTCTCTTTTTCTTCCTTTTCTCCCATTCCCCCCCGTTCCTCTTTTTTTCTTCTTCCCTTTTCCTCTTCTCACCTCCGTTTCCTCCGTCCACCGCACTCCGGGCTCGTTCCCTCTTGAATTATTTCATATTCCATCATCGCAATCCTCTGCCATCATACATTTGATCCTCTCCGGACTGAATTTAACCCTTCTTCGTTCTTTCAGTATCGTGTTCTAGGTGTTCCCGATCACCGCCGTCGTCGTCGGGCCTCCGCCACGTTATCGTCGCCATCGCCGACGCCGAAACCTATCTTCCGTCGCCTCGTTTATTCTCGGCCATCGTCGTTACGTCTTTGAACATGTCTACCGCCATGCGGCAAACCGCTCTGCGTGCCGGCGGCGCCTGTGTGCGCTGTCGCAAGGGCAAGACCAAGTGCGTGTACGAGACCGGCCGCGCGCCGTGCAAGAATTGCGCAAAGGGCATGCACGAGTGCTATCTCCCGTCCGAGTCCAATGCCCATCTTCACGGACAGTCGCCCGCTAGAACCGTTCCGCGACCCGCTCGTGATAGCCTCCCGGGCTCCGGAGCCGACGCCCGCCCGGCCATGGTCAGCCATGCTGCTCGCGGCCCGGCCCTCCAGGCCGACAAGTAAGTATTTCCTCTCTTCCATTGCCTTCACTCAAGTGTCTGCCTTGCGCCGCCAGACATGGCTGTCTCAAATGAGGGGCTTCGCTAGTATCACCCTCCGTGGCGCGCATTCGAGCTAACATCAGTGCCTCCTTGCTTCGTAGGATTGGTCCCGAACTGGTCCAAGAATGCGAGCGCGTCGTCTCGAAAACCTTCCCCGCCTGCATCGCCTTCCACAAGCCTTCGTTCATTCAGCAGCTGAAGAACTATACCCTGGATGTCTCTCTGGTCTATGCGCTTCTCTGCTGCGCTGCCCGGTAAGTTTCCATGTTATCCCCCCCATTGGTATTGCACCCCGGTTACGCACGCGGCCTGTCATACTGACTTCCCTGCTCTCCCTAGGAGCTCGCCGTCTCTTGTCCGCCGCTACGGAGGCAACCTCGGAGCCACCGGAGCTGCCGAGAACTTCGCCATGAAGGCCATGAGCCGCATCAACGAGTCTCTCGATAGCCCTTCCCTGGCGGATATTCAGGCCCTCTGCCTGATCATCATCCACGAGTGGGGCTCGCGCAACGCCGTCCGTGCCTACATCTACTTGGGCCAGGCCGCCCGGATGCTCCAGATGTACCGCATCCTCAACAGCCACCACCCTCAGTCCGACGCCGATCGGTTCCTGAAGGACGAGTCGTTTCGCCGCACCCTGTGGCTGGTGTACATCCTGGATTGCATCCTGTCTAGCACCCCTGGACGCTTTGCTGCGCTGTCGCCCAACGACATCCGGGGCATTTCCCTTCCGTGCGCCGATATCAACTTTGCTTTCGGCAACGCCGTCTATGTCAAGACTCTGCAGCTTACCGATCCCATTGAGATGCCCGCTGGTGCCATGCCCTCCGAGATTGGCGAGTTCGGCCACATAGTTCTCGCCACTCGCATCTGGAGAGATGTTGTCCACGTTCTCACCGTTTCGTCGGTCGATGCCTTCAACGAGGAGGACTTCATTGCCCTTACGAACGACATCGAGGGCCTCCGCGCTTCCCTCCCCATGCAGTACATCGACAAGCCTGGCCAAATCAACCTGCACATCACCATGGGCTCGGGCACCACCTATGCCATGATTCACTGCATCCTTCACTGCGCCACAATCTTCATCCACCGCCGTCGTCTCCTCCAGTGTGTGGCCTCGCCTACCTTCGATCTAGATGTGTGGCGCAACACCCCCCAGGCCCACGAGATTGTTGATCGCCTGATGACCGCTTGCCACGGCATTACCGCCATGCTGATGGCTTTGGAGTCTGGCACCGACAAGGACTCGCAGATCTGCTACCCGATCTTCATGCTGTTCTCTGCCTTCACTGCTAGCGCCACTGTTGCTTACCTATCCCTCAAGGGTCTCACCCCCGCCAACGCCATTGAGACCGCAGGACACATTGTGAAGGACGGAGTCCACCTCATGGAGCAGAACGTTGACATCTGGCCCCTGATCACCTCGTGGTCTCGCCACCTGGCGGTGATGCAGCGGGTGCTGAACACGGATGCGCCCAACGCGTCCGGCATTCCCATGATCCATGGCCAGCAGAGCACGCCTTCCGTTAAGGACGAGGCTGGCTCGAACCCGGACACCAACCCCGACGCCATGGACTACGACCAGCAGTCGAACCCGGCCGCCTCGCAGCACCCTGGCTCGGATAGCAACCGCGGAGATAGCGAGCCCCCGGCGGCCCCCCGTCGCCACGGAATTGCTACTATCAACGGCGGCACTGGCGGTGTGTCTACTCCCGCTGCCGGAACCCCGCCTCCGGGTGTGTCGGTCACCGAGGCTGCCAACTCTCCCGAGGAGCTTCCTAAGGTCGAGGTTCCCGAGCCCGTCCAGCCTACCCGCACTGCTGTTGACATGACCGCTGCAGAGCTGTGCTCGGCCTTTGAGAAGCAGCTCCTCGAGCTGGATGACCTTGCTGCCTTCATGGGTGGTGGTGTCTAAATATTCTCCTGTTTCCTCGCTTCGTGGTATGCATGCACCAGCTTTGAAAGTCAGCATGCACCCTTCTCCCGAGTTCTCTTTGTGCTCTTTTTTTCTGTTCATCTTCGGGTTGGGGGTAATTGATGTGGCCTTTTTTTTCTTCCCCCAGTCACTGCTTGTCCCTCTATACATGGGTGTATCATTAGGGCGTCTTCCCTGTTCCAGCTTCTGTTTTACTTGGTTTTCCTGTTTCCTGTCTACACGTGTTATTAGAACACGGGGTGTCTTGTCTTGGGTTTTGGGGGGATGGTAGTTCACTGGATGTCTCTCTCAACGCTTGTTCTTTTTCCTTCTGGTGGGAGTTGGTCTCTTTTGCTTCTTTTTTTCGCTTTAGTCTTCGCTTATTAGGATCTGCCTCTTTTTTTGGTGTCCAGTCCTCCAGACATTCACCTTGTTAACTGACTCGTTTCCGTTTCTCTTCGCTTCTTACTCGTGTTTTTTCTTTTCTTTCTTCTTTTTCTTTTTCTTTTTCCAGCTTTGTTTTTTATGACTTGCTTCTGATCGGGCTTGTGTGATATGTTTGGCTGGGATCTATAGAGGGCGTTCTGTGGGTTGTGTCTTGAGTATCTTGTAAGGGACCTAGCTTCAGATCCTTTTTGTTTCAGTAACAACAAGCAAATGCAACATGACAAGTCTCTCTTTCCTACGATCTTTATTTTTGCTTGCATGCTATTTCCTGTCTTTTCTGTGCCTCAAGTACGCGGTCGATCTCTGGACCGTGCAGTTACCGGAATATCACTGAGTACTATGCTTTTACGTGCGGTTAATGTTCATTCCTAACTAGAAACATGGATCTAATCAAACAGACAACCTGCTTGCGGATATACGAGACCTAAAACTGCCTCCAGCACGCATCCATCTACTGCTTACTGGCTAGACCACAGCCGCTTCAACCACCCACCCCGGCCCGGCCACGAAGCGCGGAACGCGTATGCCTCCGGCTTTGGTTCGTCGACAGCAACACAAGTCACAAAATCAGCGGTGTGGGCGCGCGCCAAAGCCGGCACACCAGGACCACCACCGCCGCCGCCACCGCCGACGCCGTGGACACCGAGCGCACGCACCGACATGGCGGCGCCACGGCTCCTGCGCCGACTGCCCAGCGCCGACCCGTCGCCGCGGCGCTGCAACGCGGACGCAGCGGCGTGTTCGGCGGTCGGGGGCGAGCGCGGGAGCGGCGGCAGCGGGCGCTGCTGGGGATGGGTGCTGGACAGGGCGGGGGCGGAGCGGCTGCGGGAGCGCTGGGTGACGTCGGCGACGCGCCACTCCCAGCGGCACTCCTCGACGACGTCGCCGGCGAGGCGCAGCTCGGCGCGCCAGCCGGCGACGAAGAGCCAGGCGAGGCGCTCGGCGGTGGAGGGGTGGGGCTGTGGGGCGGGGTTTGTCGTGGAGGATGACGTTGATGATGTCGTTGCCGTTGTGGTGGTGGTGATGGTGGTGGTGCTGGGTATGGTTGGGAGGGACGGGGGATCGTCCGCGGTTGTGGATGGCGGGGATGGGGCCGAGGGGCGCGGGGGGAGGGATGTGCGGGATGACCAGGCCGAGGTCGATGATGGCTCGGAGAGGGAATGGCGGGTGTCCTGCATGGGTGAAGTGCCTTGCTCGGCGTCTTCGTCGAAGAGCTCGGTGTCGGAGTCGTTGGCCTCGGTGTACTCGGCCACCCCTTCGTCGTAAAACGCCATCTCCACGTCGTCCTCGTCTTCTCTGAACAAGCCTTCCTGCATCATGCAGCTCCGATCTGCCAGCGAGCTTTCGTCGTCGTCGCCATCTTCCGCTATCTCTCTGATCTCGTCCCATTCTTGCTCCAGCACCTCAGAGTCGTCGTCCGTATCTCCTGTGTCCTCAAAGTCGTCCTCTTCGTCTTCACCTATAAATAATTCAAAAGCACCAGTGCTCTCGTTCTCGTCGCCCTCCGAACTTTCCAGTAATAACAGTACAGACCCAGACCCAGATTCAAATCCAGAAACTCCAGTCTCGCTTTCTAAGCCCCTATCATCTGATGCCGTGTATTCTCCATCTCTCTCTTCTTCGTGGTGCTCGTCGTCTTCCCCAGCGCCATCAACAAGCACGAAGTTCTCACAGAACTGCTCTGTCAGACTGGTGCGCTTCGGCTCGCCCGAGCGTGGTCAATGCACGAGCCCGCCGTCTGCCTGCCGCCGCAGAGCATTATCTCCCCTGCCACCGCCACCGAACACATCATCGTCGCTCTCGTCATCGGTGTCCGGGGTGCCGAGCAGGGCGCTCCGCTCGTCCACGTCCGCGGCCGCCTGGTTCAGGAACCCGCCGTGGCGGGACTCTCCCGGGCTCTCGGGGCCGCCAGGGCTGATGGCCGCCGGCAAGGTCGGGCGGCGGGACAGCGGGAACGCCCCGGGCAGGAGGGATTTCGGGCGGCTGGACGGGGGAGTCGCGGTGGCGCCAGCGCCAGCGCCAGCGCCAGCGGGCTGGATCTCGAAGATGCTGCGCATTTTCTGGAATAGGCTGCCCGGGGCCGCGGACATGGACTGCGGGCGCGCGGCCGCCGGCGCAGCATCCAGATCGAGTAGATCGGCGGCCTGGGTCACCGGCACGCCGGGCACGGAGCGCGCGAGATTTGGCACGTACCACATCTGCTGCGGCGGGGCGGGCTTGGCGGCCGGCGGGCGCGGGCCGTGGGTCACGTCGAACACCTCGAAGTCGGGGGTCGAGAGCGTCGCGGCGCTGGCCTGCGAGTCGGTGCGCACACGGCGCGCCGGCGTGGTCCACGAGTCGCGGATCGCCACGGCGTCGCTGGCGCGGTCGGGCGTGGCGCGCATCGGCGACTCGGGCGGCGAGGACACCGTGCCCAGGCTCTGCAGCGACATGGCGAGCGAGACGGCGCGCGAGCGGCCGCCGGTGGTCACGCTGTCGGAGCGCATGTGCCACACCGGCGTCTGTGCCACGGTCTCCGGAGCGGTCGCCGCCGCCCAGGGCATCGGCGTGGCGTCCTCGTCGTAGGGCTCCTGCAGCGCTGCCACCTCCGGCGGCTCAACGTGCTCCGTAAGCACGCTCGCCGCGGGCACCTGCACAGCCACCTCGCTCTCAGGGGCAAGTGTCGCCTCCGCGGGCGTCGTAGGCGCGTCAGACTCCTCAGACACAACCACAACTGTGGGTCCGGGAGCGGTCTGCACTCGCTCCGGGTTGTGGCGGCTATGCACGAGCCCGCGCGGCGGGGGTGTCTGCGGGGCTGGCGCAGGTTCCGTTCCCAGCTCTGCGGTGGGGCCAGTACCGAGGCGCGGAGAAATTTCCTCTTCCGGGGGCGCAAGTGCGGGCGGCGCCTGCTCGTGCGGGGCTGGCGCCGGATCCGGCTCCGAAGTGGGGCCGAGATCCCGTGACGGCGCTTCGTCAGCACCGGGCACTTGCGGGGACGCAACCAACGTCACGTCGGCGTTAGACTCCGGAATCTGAATGGTGTGGTCTTCCGCGGCTGCCTCTCGTACGCCTTCGTCCTCGACCACCTCGTCTCGGCTCCGGACGTCGTCGTCGTCGTCGTCGTCGTCGCGAAGGCTGCCCTGCGAGGGCATGGCCGACTGCATCGCGCTCTCAAATTGCCGCTGGTCGCTCTGCTCGCTCGAGCCGTCGGAAAACAGGTAGTCTTGGCCACTAACGGTAGCGGCCTGCTCCACCTGCAACGGGGACACCAAGTGCTGCACCATCACCATCGGCGGCGGGGCGTGCACCACAACCTCTTCCTCCCCCTCATCCTCCTGCTCGTCGTCAACCTGGTGACCACGCGCGTCGCTGACAACCTCCTCCACCGCCTCCTCGCGGTCCCACTCAGCAGCCTCAGGGGCCACGTTCACCAGCATGTGCGGGGTCGGCGCCACCGCATCATGGTGGGCGGCATCCGGCCGCCACGGGCTGATCACGGCCGGCGCGTAGGTCTCGACGGCATACGACCACCGCGTCGGGTCCGGGGTGACGGCTGGCGCGGGGGCGGGAGCGGGGCTCGGCGCCGCGAGCACTGCGTCGTGTGCCGGGTAGACGAGTGCAGGCACCGGCANGTGGTGCGCGGGGGATGGGGCTGTGGCCTGAAAGGGCGACCCGAGGCGGGGGGATGCGGTCTGCTCGGGGGCAGTCGTGGTGGTTGCCGCCCAGGCCTCGGGCTCGGTGGTGATGGGGGCGGCTGGGGAGGGCTGCTCGGGGGGCTCGGCTGGCGCGGTGCTGGTGAAAACCCGGTCGGACAGGAACACGTCGGACTCTTGGCCGGGCGACTCCAGCTCCGGCTCCGGGAGCGGGCTGAGCGCCATGTCGAGCTCGGTCATCTCCTGCATGTCGGTCAGGTCGACCGACTTCAGCTCGACCTCGGCGTGGTGGCTTGGGATCGACCAGTCCACGCTGTCGCGGTTGTTCACGGCGTGCGGCGACGGCCAGACATCAGCGCTCTCCTCGACTTCTCTAAATTCTTCGCTGTGCACCGGCACCTGCTCGGCCGTCTCGGTTTCAACGGGCGGGGTGTTCGCCCGAGCCGCGAGAGCCTTGAGCGCCGCAACTGCGGCCAGGCCCCGCGAGAACAGCGGCGCCGATACTGCGGCGGCGGCCGCATCCTTCGCCTCGCGGGCTTCGCGCGCGGCCGCGCGCCGCTCCAGCAGCCGGGACGGGGTCTGCGCAGAGCTCTGGTCGGGCTCGACGATCATCCCGCCCTTTATCACCGCCGGCAGGGAGATTGAGAGCCGCGCCACCTGGCGGGCGGTCGGCGGCGACGAGCTGGCCGTGCTGTTGCGGCTGGAGCTCGCAGGCTGCGGTGGTGTGGAGGCTATGCTGGCGGCGCTGGGGGTCAGCGAGCGGCCGCGCGCGGTGGTGGTGGGGGCCTGGGCGGGGGTCGTCGGCCCGCTGGATGGCGGAGTCGACGGGAGCTGCTGCGCGGGAAGTTTGGCAGAGTCTGGGACTGCGGCGGGCTCGGTTTGCTGGTGCGGGCTGGTGGCTTGGGGAGAGCTCCCGTGGTCGCTTTCCGGGGGCGAGGGTTGCGCCGGGCCGGCACTGACCAGCGTCCGCGCCGATGCGTCGTCCACTCCACGGACCATCTCGTTGTCCACTGTTCTAATATGGCCATCTTCGGGCTCTTCTATCTGGGGTTGCTGGGTTGTCTCTGGCTCTTCTTGCTCTGGCCCTGGTGGCGCCTCCACCAGCTCATCTGCTGCTGTTGTAGCTGTTGTTTCTGTCGTCATCGACACGCTCTTTTCGTCTGGTTGTATCTCCTCCGCCTCCGTCTCGTCGTCTTCGGCCCCGGTCTCGTCCGGCTCCTCGGGGATCACCGTCAACATGGCCCGCACCTCGCCGGTGCTGCGATCATCCGCCGGCTGTACCTCCGCTGCGGGACACACGGGAACCTGTTTTAGTAGCCTTTCATAACGGGGAAAGCACAAAGAGATGGCGCAGGCGGGCAATGTTATCAAAACTGGGCCGTTTATAGAGAACAGAGCGAGCGAGATGTGGTGCGGATGTATCTTAGGGTTGGGGTTGAGGGTTGTGTCATGGGTCAAAACTCACTGGTGATGGCCTGAGCCGGGGAGGGCACTGAAGGGGCGCCGTTGAGAGGGTACAGTGTCTCGTCGTACTGAGCAAGAGATGCCATGGCTTCATCGCTTGCTGGTGCCTTCGTGGGTTGAGCTGGCCGTTCGGTCTTCAACTGTAACTGTTGCATGCGTTTGTTCGACATGGACCGGGTGCGAGTCGGCAGAGCCGGGAGAGTGAGCTTGAGCTGGTCATCCAGCAAGCGATTGAGCTCCTTGCGCCTGGTCTCAAGCTCGGCCAGCCTCAGCTTGCCGGCGTCGACGGCCGCCTGCGCCTCGGCCTCGACGGCGGTCATGAGCTCGTCGACCTCGTCCTCGACGTCGTCGCAGTCCTCGTGCAGCCGGGCGGCGCGCGCAGCGTCCTCGGCCGCCAGCGCCGCCGCAATGGCGGCGTCCTCGCGGCGGCGGCGGGCTTCGCGCTCGGCGTCTTCGATGCGGCGCTGCTCGTCCAGCGCGGCGCGGTCGCGGCGGCGGGCCTCGCCCGCGGCGTCGGCGTCCCGCTCAAAGGCGGCCCGCAGGCTGGCGAGGGCGGCGTCGCGCCGCGTCTCCAGGGCCTCGAGCCGGGCGTTGTGGTCGCTGGTGGTGAGCGTGGTCAGCGTCGTCTGGATCGCGGCCAGCGTGTCGCTCATCGACGCGACGAGAGAAGCGACTTCCATGGTGGAGTTTGGGGTGGGTGGTGAGTGGGATAAGGAAATAAGAAAGTGAGTGATGTGGTAATGAGATGTGAGCCTTGAGAATGAATGTGTGAGGCTGTGTATGATAGCGTATCAGTGAATGTGAGTTGTTTGGTATCGTTCGGCGTCCCCAGAACTGGTTGTGATCAACACTTTAAAGAAAGCAAATCGGCATGGTAGAATGTCCTGCCTCCTATTGAAAAGCACGGTGAACTTAGACTCCCAGGAACCCAAGATACACGAAGAATCGAAAATAGGAAAAGAGAGTGTGTGGTGTGCTGTGTGTGTGAGAGACAGTGAAGAAGATGAGAAGAGAGGAAGAGGAAACATCGAGCTCAACATAAAGAGGAAGAACAGAAAGCATCAAGCCCACCTTTACGAGGCGAGATCACAGACGAACCACTCAAAGCTTCCCAGGCCAAACAGGGGACATACTCAGCTGTGGACGGAGGTGCCGCATGTTCTCCCGGCTACAATATCAGACGTCAGATGTCCTCTCGACACCAGGTTACGTCTTCTTCCTAGCCACGCACCGCTCATGTGGCTACAGCAGTGTCTTCTGGCGCCCATATGCGATCAAACACAGGGCAAAGTGGGCCGGGAAAATCGGGATATATGTGTCTCTCATAGCATGCGGCTGCTATAGGCTGCAATGCGTCTCCGGGCTGGCCAGTGGCCGAACAACCTCTTGGATGCTGCAGCTCCGTGTTCCTGCTACTGCTGTATATACTGGCTGCGCCAGATTGTGCACCCGCATGAAGCCGGCACGACTATGCAAAGCGGCGAGACACACCCAGCAGGACGCAGAGTACGGAGTCCGTACTTACACGCTCCTGATATCTCTCTCTCTGTCCACGAAGCCGGAGATACTCCAGCAGAACACACTGCACGGATGCCAATCAACGCTCCCAGAAGAGAGGCCCCCTCCGAGAATCCAAACATCCCAGATCCAGAGTTAACGCATTGGGTACATGCATTCTTACCTGGTCCGGAAGAATCGGACACAAGAAAACGACGAACCGCCCCCTGGTCTGAGCGCCCGTCTCCATGTTCCTGTTTCAGACGGCGTTTGCCCACCTCTGACCGTTACAAGGGGGGGCGAACAGACCCTGAGGCAGAAAAGAAAAAAAGGAATGGATGTGTTTCTCCTGCAGTGCAACGTGGTGAGTATGAGAGAGAGAGCATACTAGTGAGAGAATTCAGAGAAATCTAAAGTACCTAGCACGGAGTTTGGATGCGGTGTGAAGTTGAGATACACAGGATCAGAGAGGAGGAAACACACAGTATGGTTAGGGTTAGGGTTGCGTGTGCTAGGGTTTAGCCCTGTATTGAATAGATCCTCAAAACTATATAGACCACCACATATTATCATTATCATAAGACCCAATACGCAAGACAAAACAACAGACACACAGGAAATCACACATCGCTGATAAACGCCAAAAGACTAAACAGCAGACTGTTCTGCACGCGACACCCCTCGCCGGCCCGCCGCGCCCGCCGAAACCCCTCCCACAGCCAGCGCTCGATCACCTGCGTGCTGACGCCCTTGAAGTTCTGCTGCGTGATGAGCATGACGGCCTCGGCGCACGGCGTGGTCGACTCCTCGCTGAACGCACTTGCGCCGCCAGAGCTGTTGGCGGCAGAGCCGGCGGCGGACCCGGGCAGCAGGCCGTTCATCTCCTGCAGGGCCGACTCGAGCAGGTCGGCAGGCAGCAGCGGCGGCATGGCGTCGCTGTTGATCAGGCACTGCAGCTCGGCGTCGCTGGTGGAGGCCGGCCGCAGGCCCGACGTGCCGAGCGGGAGCAGGTCGTCGGAGCAGCAGCGCGCGCCGAGCACGCACGACGCCGACGGGCCCGCGTGGTGGGCGGCGCTGGCCGGCCCCGCCGCGCTGCCGCCGGCGTCGCCCGGCACGCCGGCCTCGTCGGCGGTGATGCAGCACGGCGACGGCGCGGGCGTGGCGTCGGGCGTCGGCAGCCCGGGGAACGGCATGGGCGAGGTGGTGAGTGTGATGGCGGAGATGCAGCAGGCGCGCGTGGGCCGGGATGCGGTGTGCGCGGGGCCGGGCATGTTCGGCGCCGGCATCGCGAAGGGCGACGGGTCGGCGAAGAGCGATGGCGGGACTCCGCCGGGCGGCGGGGCGAATGCGAACGGCATGTTCATGGGGATCGGCATGCTGATCTGCGTCTGGAAGAGCCGCTGGCCGGGGCTCTGCGGCCCGCCGTGGTACGGCAGCTCCTCAACGTCGTCGGCCTCGTCCGGCATCGCCACGTCGGGCTGCACCAGGCTGATATCGAACACACCGCCCATAGCGCCAGTCAAGTCCGCATACGGCGGCGAGTCGCCCGCCAGAGCCGCCTGCATGTCCGGGGAGGGAGTCGACCGCACGCCAACCGACACCGCCTCGTCCTTCAGGACCTCGTACTCGCACTCCTGGCGCTGCTGCTGCTGCTGCTGCTGCTGCTGCTGCTGTTGTTGCAGGACCAAGGTCGCCGACGGCGCCATCAGCAGCGGCGCCTTGCCATGGTGCCCACAGGCCAGCATCTCGGCCCGCAGCGCCGCCACCTCCGCCCGCGCCTGCTCCAGCGCGGCCTCGGCAGCGCCCAGCCGGTCCTCCATCGACGTCATGTACTCGCGGCGGCGCGCGCGGTGGCGGCGCTGGTTGTTGCGCACGCGCTCTAGCGTGTGTTCGGCGGTCACGCGCTTCGTGCGGGGCTTGCGGCTGTTGCTGGTGCCGGTTGTTGCCGCGGTGCTGGCCGCGCCCGCCGCGCACTGCGAGTCGGTCGGCGAGAGCTCGGGCGACGACGGGACGTAGGCCGATGCCGCCTCGGGCCGCAGTTGTGGGGCGTGGGTGAACGCCATAGTGGGGTGTATGTTGTGTGATATATAGAGTTGTGTGTGTAGCAGAAGCAGCAGTGGTAGTTGGAAAGAAGAGTTGTCGTGCGTGGAACGATTCAAGGCTGGAGCACAGAGTTGGGGGTGTCCCGCGTTCGTTGGATATTGTGGAAACGGCCCATATATACTCGCTGAGCCGAAGAAAGAAGATGTGAGGAAGCACAGGAGAAACCAGAAACAAAATAGTTCTAGAATGAGGACACAAATAGTTCGTTTCCCCTTCAGAAAAACCCGGCATGGAAGGGAAGAAAAGAAGAAGACGGAGAATCCGAGTGCAAGGGAACCCGAGACAAAAAAAAGAAGGTGAAGGCCGAACGAACACTGGGTTTTACCTTCCCCGTAGAACGAATGACTTTTACGTCAGCGGCTTCCAAAGTCGAAAAACCCCCAAAACGGTGACATCCGCGGCAAGACACGGACAAAGCCGGGTAAAACAGTGACATATCGCCCAGACAGGGGTCAAATGCCACACCACCCTGCGTTTAGCCGAGACCACGTGACCATCCACCGCCGAAAGCGGGTCTCACACTCCGGCCTTGCCGCCTGTGTCGGCCCGAAGGCCCGTCTTGTCTTGCCCGTGCATCCCCGGCCAACTCCCGAGGAAATGCTGAGTTCGGGATATTACACGCTTCACTGCACAAACAACAAGCACAAAACACAAACAGTCTTTGTTTCCTTTTTTTTTTCCGGGGAATCATTGCTTAATTTTGTATTTGAACGTCTCTTTCTACCGACACAACAAAACAGCAGCACTTGACCCGAGAAACCCCCTCCCTAAATCCAGGAATATGGATTGTCTCCCACCGAGGCACCAAAATGCTCCCTCCAACCGCCATCTCCGCCCTATAAAAGCTTTTTCTCTCCAAGCGGAGGAATGGCAAGCACAAGTAAGCAGGAAAAGAAAATCAGACAGGAAAAGAAAAATAGCAAAAACCAGGCGTATAAAAATCAAGGACATAATCTGCAAGACATGGAATGGTCTGTTCAGTTCAGCTGAGACAAAGGCCTTCTCTCGTGTGATGAATGCAAAAGGAAGAAACAGATGGCTAGTAGTAGATACGAGGTCGGGGAAGGGAGAGGGAGTGGTGCGTGTAGAAACATATCGGGTGAGGTGCTGGTTACAAAGGAAATACAAGGATAAGTGTGAAGTCATGTGCAAATGCGGAGAAGAGAGCGGAAAGTTAAGTGTACAGAAGAGAAGTGTGCCGGCTCAGATGGCGTGTACAAATCCGTCCTGGGTATATATATAGGAGATAAGCGTACGCATCGAAAACGGCAGCGAAAAGAGGACGTAGAAGAAGAGGGCTGAGAAGTCGGGTTACATATTCCTAGAGTGTATGATGAAGCTCCCCAGCAGATCCGGACACAAGGAAAGAGGATAACTCTATACCAGATATCCAAGCACCACGAGGAAGCCAGCAGCCCAGCCAACAACCAGCGCAGCACGCGAGCCGTGCAACGACACACCCGCATTGACGCCGACAACCTTGGGAGTCGACGCCTTCACCACCACGTTGGTGGTCAGTTTGTCGTTGGCGCGCGAGTACTCGAGGGGCGCAAAGTTGCAGGCGGCAACCACCTCGTCCATGGCCGACCACCAGCCGCCCTGGGCAATGCAACTCCCGCACAACGGGGCAATCGTGGCCACATCGAAGCTGGTGTTGTTGCAGATGCACTGGGTCTCGGCAGCTTCAACAGCGGCGTCGGTGTCGGTCTGCTTCTTGGTGCTGTAGTCGGCGGCCGCGTTGGCCACGGCCGAGGATGTGCTGGTGGCGGGGTTTCCGGCTCCCATCGCAGCAGGTGGGCCAGAGAAGTCGTCGTCGGTGGCGTCGTCGTCGTTGGCGCCGGTGCCCACGCCCAGCACGGGGGCGTCCATGGTCTGGGCGGCATTGCCAACAGCCAGCGGCATCGAGGTGTCCATGGCCGGGGGCAGCGAGATGGTCGGGGTCATGATCGGGCTGTCAGTACCACCGCCAGCACCAGCCAGAGCCGGGATTGTTGCTTGCGGGACCTCGCGGGTGACGGTCAGGGTGATGGTAACACGATCGGGAATGAAGATGCTGGGGCCGGCGGTGGCGGAGGCGGCGGCATCAGGCGTGCGGGTGATTTCCACGACCAGCCCGAAGGCGTTGGTCACAAATACTCGGCCGGTGCCAGCGGGGATCTGGCGTCGTTGATGCGGGTGGTGGACTTCCCGGGCGGCAAGTGATCGTTTCTTCAGCTCGTCGTTGGCGGTTGGCACGCGGCATCTGGACGTCAACTCGACCATCGGCCCGCACATCATCACACACCTCAGGGGGACTTGAATCGGCTGCAGCTCGAATTTCGACGCGGCCTGGGCCATGCCCGACAGGGTCGCCAGGACGGATAATATCGATAATGTTGAGGACCTCATTGTGTATCTGTTGGAGGAAGGATGGAGAAGGGAGAGGAGAATAGAAAGGAAGAGAGCCGGGGAGACGGTCTCCGGACCGAGGCTCGCGCCAAAGATTCCCAGATCTTTGGGTGCAAACAAAAAGAGAATACAAGAATCGAAGGGTTAAAGAAAACAAAGGAATAAAATAAAAAGAATTGGATAAAGGGTCGTCAAGTCGATCTCGCAGTACCAGTCGAATGATCAAGCAGGCCGAAAAAAGAATCGAAAAATAAAAGTCGGGGTTCGTTCGTCTTCACAGTCCGGGTTCGTTCGAGTTGCCCGTAATTTAGGTAGAGACTGAATAGTAGCGAGCAAAATCGAGTCTCGAATACAGATGAATATCGCAGGTTTCGAGCAACGGGAAATACACACGAGAACGGGGAATGAACGACAGACAAGAGCGACAGTACAGAGTGTTGTTCGTTTGTTTTGGTTGTATGTTTGGCGGATATCGCAGGCGGGGTGAAGAGAGCAAGAAACGAAAGAAAACTCACGGGAAGAAAATCGCCGTGGTGCCGCAAGCAGCTGAAGAAGAAGAAAAAGAAGGAATAAAAGAGAAAGCAAAAGAGAGAGAGAGAGAGAGAGAGAAAGAGAAACGGTGGCGGGAGGGAAAGAGTGTGAGAGAGGAGGAAGGGATGGGAGGATTTTCAACCAGGATTCCGAAGTACCCAAGCAGATCGCAGGTGATCTGGCCACAACGAAGAAAGAGGATGAGAAGAGGGAGGGAAAGAGAGGGAGGAATAGAGAGGCGTGGGATGGTGGGAGGAAAGAAGGGGAGAAAGGAGAGAAATCGTCAAGAGGGGAGAAGAGAAGAGAGAAAGAGAACGAGAACGGCAATCATCAGGCCCATCACTGGGCAGATCGGGGACCGGGTGAATGACGGGGGTACTTTTTTGGGGGGGGAATACCGTGCAGAGATACTTGTGAGCACACTCTTCAGCAAAGGCAGACAGACAGACAGACGTGGAAGAGTATCTGGGCAGATCATGGAGGCTGAGGAGATTGAAGGTGGGTGATGCAAGGAGCTGGTGACGGCCAAGTCGCGTTTGGCTGCTGGCCACGGCAACTGGGTACATGCTCTCTCTGGACGGCAGCAGAGTCCCCGGACTCAAGATTCATGCCGTCATCCCTAGTCCAGTCCCGGGCTCCGGGGTCTATGCTAGGTGTAAGAAGATAATGAAGGCAAGACAGGCTCCCTCTCGCGCTCTCCTTGGATATGTCCAGGCGTTATAGCCGTGAGAAGGGACGGTCGGACGTTGGCCACTATAGTACATAGTGTACAGTACTGTACATACACGTACTTCCACCTGCAGTACACTACATCCATGCATGATATCTCATCTTCTCTGTGAGTTCAGGTCTCGGTCGAAGAAGGCATCCATTGACTGCAGACAGGGTCCCCCCGCCCCCATCGACTGGATTATCACGGCTCACAAATACCTCTCTGGCTGAACTCTCTTTTTTTGTCCTCCTTTTCAGGTGGCCATAGACGAAAGCGCCACCACACAGCACATTCAGGTAGACGTTGAAAATCACAAACGGCTCTGATATGGACAGTTTCTGCAGCACTAACACTGAAACACGCGACCAAAGTCTGGACACCGGGATGGATGGAGCATTGGTGTGGAATTGAATAAAATACATATTTATATATATATACAAAAATAAAAGGAGAATTTCCGTCCTTTTTATTTCCTGCAAGTCTCTCCGTCCAGTCTAAGTAGTTCTCTTCCCCCCATCTTCCTTGACTGGACTTGCATGGTCAGGTTGTGGGCCCCGTCTCTCCTGTAGTATCATCGTAAACTTGGTGAGGCCATCCTGGGAAATATACAACCAACTTACTCACCACAGTACTCCTCGTATCCCTTGCTCCCCTCTCCCTCTCTCTCTCTCTCCCGTTCTCTGCCCTGATGAGCATACTGCGACTTCTCTGATATACCACACTGGAGTCCGGATGAAACAAGGTCTTGCAAGGTCCCGCTCTATGTTTACTAGATATTCCAAAACTCGCCTTCCATGAGAGAATCAAATGGCAAACGGGGGGCAGTAGAATCAACATGGAGATGACCGCGCCCGACTGGAGGCGTACGTCTGTCTGTTCGAGTCGTGGTCGTCTGTCTCAGGCAGCACTTGCCACCAGTTCTGGATTTCAGGTGTGCGTGCGTGTGTGTGTCTTTTTGTGACTGTGTGCGTGAGTGAGAGGTGAGAGAGTGTGTGTCTTGGCCCCCGAGTCGCACATTTATGAGGAAATCATGCACCCAGCGAGTCTTTGCCGGCTGGACCGCTTGTGCAAACGTCAAGCCCACTTACACGCGCACCACCACCACCACCACCACCGCCACATACAGTATGGACACGATCGTGAGACCGCCTCCGAAAAGTCGCCGCCTACAGGTCGGTCTAGCGACACGCAAAAAAACAAGCCACATACTGTCGCTTTTTTTTCCCTTTTCCCAAGCCAAGTTCCTCAATTCGCTGCATGGCCCCCTGGTGGTCCTCCAAAAAGAACAATCCCCAAAAAAAATAATTCATCAAAGGCCCCCCCCTGCTCACCTCCCCCAGCATGCTGAAACGCGGAGATCACAACACCCAGTGTCCAAGCCTTCTCTCGCCACCCCTGAGTCCTCTCTGATCCTCTCTTCTCTCTCTCTCTCTCTCTCTCTCTCTCTCTCTCTCTCTCTCTCTCTCTCTCTGTTCACAGACTATGGTCGCATTTTTTTCTGGGAAAGTCAAGCCCGCGGGAAAGGGCTTTTATCCTGGAACATGCGAGTCTCATGTTTAAAAAAGGGGGGCCTCCTCGTTCTTTGTTTAACAATCCCCCCCCTTGCTCTGTCTGTCTGCCTCTCTTTCTATGTCTCCATATGCACGCACTCTACCTCACGTAGTCACGAACGGACGGACAGTCTTTGAAGTTTCCCTTGGTCGTGTCTGCTATCTGTGCCTACGCGTCCTCCCGTCGAACACTGTCCATGTAAAACACCCGCCTCAATAACCCCATCACCGACCTACCTCTTATACTCTGGTCTCCGCCGATATACCGTGGTTCTCAGTCTCAACTTCTCCTCCCCCCCCTTTCTCTCTTCATCCCGTGTTCCGTGCCCACCGAAGAAAGAAGAGGTCTGAGCAGAAAGAATGCCGTCACCATTTTTAACCAAGCTCGCTATGGTGGATTCTCGCTCGGAGTTTCTCTCTCGTTTGGTTGTTGCAAACACTGGTCCAGAGCCCACGGAGGTCTTGGAGTCCGCTGTGGGGGAGAGAAGCCCTTTTTTCTTCTTTTCGTGCTTCCGGAACTCCCTCTGTCCGCTTAGCATGTTGGCCGTCGCATACATACCAATCGCCGTCAACGGCTATGGCGGCACTGTCGCAGCGCTTTGGTGGCTTGATGATTGTTCTTTGATTTTTTGGCGGCGTTTGAGGGGAGGCTCGTGGCGTCTTATTTGGAATGCTTGCATGGATCTGCTCGCCTTCAGTCGTGTTTCCATTGTTTGGCGAACCGATGCACCTAAGCACAGTTGATGCTAACCTCACACACTCGCTTGCCTAATACAACCAATAAGCGACTCACAGTATCTAACCCTAACCCTAGGGTTCCCTGTCATCGTCTAAGTGACCAGAATGAATCATGCAACATTATCGTCAATTCAACTCGAATAATCCGCTCCAGCCGTCTATCCTGCTATACCATGATGAAAAGGAAACACAAAACGAGAAAGATTGTTTCTACAGTGTAGAAGAAAAACGTGAAAACGCGGATGCAGCTATTTCGAACCTCCCAGGGAAATATATGGACACTGAAAGGGAACCCAGAAGAAACGTGCGTCCCAATCAAATAGAAAAGCAAACCCCCGAAAATCTAGCTATTGCTGTGCACGACAAAAGAAAAGAAACAGAGGGAATTTGATCTACCCCCGAGAATTAAAGAATCAGCTCCATGCATGCGAATGATATGGTGTGTGTGTGAATGATGCTGGAAACCAAGGAAAGAATGGGGGAGGATATGTCAAAAAATCCAGCCAACATAGAGAGATACACCGCCAAAAGAAAAACAAGAAGAAGGAAACGAGAAGAAATCGCAAAACAGACCAGAATGATGGATGAGTCAAGCAAAACCATGCATTAATACCCAGACTCCCATCTACATCCGCCCCCGTCTACCCACACTCTCAACCCGAACTCCCAGTCTCTCCAGCGCCGCCGGCTCAACCACTCCGCGCCCGTCAAACACCCACTTCGGCTTTCTCATGTGATACGCAATCTTGGCCCAGTCGAGACGCTCCTTGTGCCGGAGCTCACTGCCGCTTCCGGTGGCCGCCGTCGGGACCACCACCATGGCAACGGCCTTGGCTTGGCCTTCAAGTCGGCAGTCGGGACATGTCTCGTCACACTCCGGCTCGGCTATCAGTCTCTCAAGCGGGTCCTCCATGATGGCTCCGGCGCCGAGAGCCGCCTTGCGCGACAGGTATTTGTGGAGGGAGAGGATATCGGTCTGGGTCACTTCGAGACCTTCAAACGGCCGCGGGTCGCGCTCCGTCTTCGGGACGTTGAAAATACGGCTTCGATGGTTGTGGGTGCGATGTTGAAGACCCGATCCCGCCACCGGCCGAGCCTCGGGGGTCTGGGGGGCCGATGTTCGGAATTCGTCAAACTCGGTGGCAATGAGCACCGCGTCACTGCTGTGGCACGCCTCATAAGCATCATCGTACACAACCAGAGGCCCTCCGTTCTCCTTCAACACGTCACTGTTTCCGAGGAGCTGTCGGAGCTCCTCACGGACGACAAACGGATTGCAGCACGGATCGTAGATGGCAATCTCTGCGGGGCCCTCCTCTAGGAGAGTTCGGATGATCTCTAGGGCGGGGGCCTCACGAGTATCGGAGGTGTCCTTCTTGAAGGCATACCCGAGCAGTGTCAGCTTCTTTCCGCGAAGAGTGTTGTTGAGACACTTGATAACTCGGTTGCAGAATCGGTTGCGCTGGTACTCGTTCATCTTGACGACCTGTCGCCAGTACTCGCCCACTTCCTCTAGTCCCATGGACTCGGCCAGGTAAACTAGCGAGAGGATATCCTTCTTGAAGCAGCTGCCTCCGAAACCAATTCCGGCGCGGAGAAACTTGTCGCCGATACGAGGGTCCAGTCCGATAGATTTGGCCACCTCGCCAACATCGGCTCCAGTCATCTCACAAATGGCACTGATCGAGTTGATGCTGCTAATGCGTTGGGCGAGCATGGAGTTGGCGACCAGCTTGGCAAGCTCCGAGGACCACACATTGGTGGTGACAATCTTCGATCGCGGAACCCAAGCGGCATAGACCGAAGCCAGCGCCTCAGCTGCGCGATGACCGTTGGGGGTGGTGGAAGAGCCAATAAGGACGCGGTCGGGGAAGAGAAGATCGTTGACGGCGGTTCCGGCGGCAAGGAACTCGGGATTTGACAGAATCTCGAAGTGGACACCAGGACGGTGAATAGCCATCTGCAAAAAAAAAAAAAGAAGGTGAAGGGAGATTTGGAGGTTAGAAAAAGGCACAAAACGAGACAGCGGTCACGACTAGCCAGAGAAGACACAATTTAATCAAGCATAAACTCACAGTATCCTTCACGAGCTGAGCCGTTCGGCAGGGCACTGTGGATTTCTCAACAATGATAGCACCGGGCTTCGCGTGACGCGAGACCTCGGCGGTCACGGCCTCAAAAGAGGTCATGTCGGTGGCACTTCCCGCACCCTGGCCACGCATCTTGGTGGGGGTGTTGACAGCAATGAGAATGACATCAGCCTCGGCGATGGATTTGGACACCTCGGTGGTGAACACCAGGTTGGCCGTTCTCTCAGGAACGCGGACCCAGCCTCCGGCGCGGTCACACTGACTGCCGCACTCGGAGGACGATGTCGAGACATCGGTGAGATCATCAGAGAGTCCCGAACCGGTGGGCTCGTTGAGAAACACAAACTCGCGCGATCCATCGCGTGCCACACGGACAATGTCACTCAGACCTGGTTCGTAAATGGGCGGATGTCTAGAGTTCCAGCGTCTGATGCGACTAACGTCCCGATCAACAACGGTGACGCGGATATGAGGGTTATGGAACGCGATCACCGAGGCAGTTGGGCCACCTTGAAAGCGAAAAGAAAAGTCAGCACGAGACCAGATTGACGGCGGAAACGCTGCTGTTGCTCCCATGGTCACGTAACAGCTTGAGAATCGCGTATGTGAGCTTACCAACGTATCCCGCACCAACACAGCAGATGTTCTCAATGCGAAGGGTCGGTATCCGCGCGGTTGCCAGAGCAGACGACAGCGAGCGGTTGACGCTGCCGCGAGGCTTTGAAGACAAGAAGTTGAGAGACTCTTCGTCGTCAATCTCAGCACTGCGCAACGCCTTGAGCACGGGGCTAAATGACAGGCTTCCATCGGGGGTTGTGGGAGCAGTGGACGCATCGAGCAGATGGGTGCTATCGTCGGAGTCCAGCACCGACGCAGGGACCGGAGCCATTGTCGGCTCCGGGTCCTGCAGCTGCGGCGCATCCATGATATGGAGCTCTATACAAAGGAGATGGAGGGTGGATTTAACGGCGCAAACCGGCGAGAGGAAAGCTGGTTCAAATAGGAGGGTTTGACACGGGGAATGAAGCGGCGCATGTATTTGTTGAGGTGGTCAAAACTGGGAAATCTGGGGAGCTTCAAAATCTGTCTCTATAAGACGAGTATATATGAGATGTTCAGCTGCGGCGCGTTCTGAGCTGGAGCCTGAGCTTGGGTCGCGTTGACTTTCAAATGAAGAATCACGAGGTCACGATAAGAGGAAAAAAGGAAGAAAGAAAATCAAGAGCGAGAAAAGAAAGAGTAAGATGGAGGAAGAGAAATCAAGGTGGGCCACTGAGAAGGAAAGATGGCACAAGACGTGACTTTGATTCAGCGTGGGAGTGGATGGGAAGGGGGGGGGGACAGTTGGGATTGTTTGCTCCTTCCAATTCCCCCGGCAGCTAAGATAAGAAAGGGGAAAGATCTGGGAAGCGAGAAGGAAGGCTGGGCAGGAGGAAGGAACGAGGACTCGAGCAGCAAGAAGGGAAAGAGGAGCCAAAGGGGGGCGTGAGGGGGAAGGAGAGAAACGGAGAGGAGGAAGGAGCACTGGAAGGGAGTGAGACGGAGAGATAGAGAGGAGGAAGGCGCACAAAGTCAACAGCGACAGGAAAGAACGATCGACACCGCACATACAGTGCAAACGAACAAGCAGCAGGAGCGGAGCAGTCAGAAGTAACGATCGGGAGAGCGAGCATGTGCGCCGAGTGTGAGTGAGTGCGTGCGTGCCCATGTGCAGGTATTGGGAAAATTGGAAGGAAGCTACCCTGAATTGAGACAGCTCGGATGGCTTGTCTATCAACGGCGCATGATGTACCGGTACAAAGATAAGTAAATTATCCCGATAAAGAAGCAAGATAATGCTTCCGCCGTTCCCCCCTCCATTGCCCGGGTTGATGTCATCAATGAGTACAACCACGGTTGTGTTTCCCTGGCCAGAATTGTCACTGTGGTCGTTCAACGGAGTCGAGCCATGTATCTGTACATCAACGTCTATATCTCGGTATCGCAGATTTACATCCCCCACCCACCCACCCACATATCTGATACTTCGTTGGTATATGTAGGGTATATATCGAGAGGTGAGCAAACGAGGCAGCAGACGCGTTGAGCCTCTTGTCGAAGACTTCAATTTCGTCATTCATATGTCTGTGTGTGTCCAGACCCGGCTGTGCAAGAAAGTTGGATGCGTTCTTGGGCGTCATCTGGTCACTTGTGGTCGTGAGAACACACCGGAAAAAGGAAAAAGGAGTGCTGGATGTTGGTTGTCGAGTCCACTCCACCCGGGGTTTCATGCCTTTATCGGTCCATCACACACTCATTCAAAAGGCCATACACCATTTCCGACGCCGCTCGTCAACAAAACACCGCTGGGGAGGCGAATTTCTCGTCTCAACGTGTTACATGCCTCAAGCCAATAAGAGCCTCGATGGGCAAAGGATGCCGTCACCGGCTATCACGGTCGATCTTTTCTTTTCCGGTCGTTGCTTTGGTTTCGGCATGACCAAGCACATGCGCGGGAGACAGGTTGACTAGACACTGTACAGACACTTGCAAAATTACAGAATTGAATTGGCCATATCTAGGTAGAATGTGGTGGTTTGCAAGGCCGCATGGTTGATCTGGACGTGTTGATAGGGTCAGAAGTTTCTAAGGTCACAAGGATGGAGGGGAAGGCAGGAAAAAAATGGGATCTCCCCCAGGGTCTAGACGTTGATGTCGCCTTTATCGTGGATCCGGGTGGAGGATAACGAATATAGGCCGGCAAAGACAGTTCTTTGTGCGGTGCGGTGTTTGGTCTCTGCTAGGCCCTGCCGGAAATAGCAGGACGAAGAGAGGGCGAGCCGCGGCCTAGAGGCGTTTGAATCTCTCACCGACTCGTTGCTCGCGATCTCTGGTGGCCTTCTGTCGAGGGCGAAGGGACGAGAACAACAAACGCTATGTGTTTCGTTGGGTCCGCCGCCTTGTCACACTGAGTTTTCGGGTGTGTGTGTGTGTGTGTCTGTCTATCAGTATCACGGACGAGCGCCAAAAAAAATTAGAGTTGCCACAAAAGAGCCGTTCCTCGCGGACCAACCACGCTCTCCACGAGGGTCGCTATATGCAAGCCTATTCGCACAGCTCCCGGTCTGAGCGGGGGCGAAGAAGGAGGCTAGAAACCGCTGCCGTCTGGTTATTTAGTTTTCGGGGCGCCGTTCATATGCTTTCCCCCCACAGTGGGAATAGCACCAGCATGCAGATCCCGTCTCTGCTCCCAATAGCAGTAGTTTATCCAAAGTCACTGTACAAACGAGCGATGAGGTTGCATTGCACAGGACCAGGGGGGTGGAAAGCGAAGAGAGAGGAGGGGGGAAGCGTGCAGACAGGAATGTCTTAAGCCTTATCGATTGTCAGGCTGTCAACCCGTGTGATCGATTCTGGCTCTGTCATTCGCCGGTTGGCCGCGCTGGTTTGCTTTTTCTGTTCTCTCGTCTTGTACCTTGCTTAGCGGGGAACCGGTGGAAGCCAACCGGGGGTGTGATATATGCAGCGATGTGCGCCTGTACCGACGCATTTGAGGAAAAGAAGACTGCATGTGGTATTCAACAGCATGATCTGAGCGATAGATAGGCGGTGTGAATAATGCCAGCATTGAAATAGATGGAAGGTTGAAGAGGCCGGCTCGGGGCGAGAGAGAGAGAGAAAGAGAGAGAGAGAAAGAGAGAGAGAGAAAGAGAGAGAGAGAGAGAGAGAGAGAGAGAGAGAAGAGAAGAACAGAGAGAACAGAGAGGAAACCCCCACACCAAGCAGTCTGCTGATAAGGGCCAGCTTATTATCGCCAGCATTCTATTGGCCAGAATCTCGGCCGCCATGTTTATCGCCGCGGTTGGAGTGATAAATCTGTCTTATCATCTCCATCCATCCACTCACATTACACCCGGCTCATCACCTTCGCAGACCTTCTCGTTGTTGAAGTTGGCCTGCATTTAACGACCACTGTGTCCTTCCACTTCTTCTCAGGCCTACAGCCCAGCCAAGCTGACGCAAATTGCTTGCCCACAGTTCACATTTCACAGTTTCTCGCTACCACTCTAACCCTGCTGCTCATGCTCACATTTGCCTCCTCCCCTCCCTCCCTGCACCTTCCTCTCTTCTGCCTATCGTGTCTCTTTCCTCGTTTATCCCTCCATGGCTCAATCTGTAAGTAGTGCCAGCTGCTGACATGTTCTCGTGTTGCCCTTGCCAGGTGCCACACGAAACAACCGTAAAGGTCCCTCTGTCGTAAAGCATGCATATCTTCACTTGTGAAGCGCTTCACCCACATCAAGACTCTATATAGTCCGGCGCTTTTCCGCAAATATTGCCAGCATCACTACATCCATATATCCCCATCGCCGAAGAATGTCCATCCATACCTCTGACCGTAAGGCCCTACTCTCTTTTTGTCTTCCTTCGTTCCCCTCTCGGTAAAGGCGGGGGAGTCGAGCTGGGGTCTCGCAGCCGGCCAGATTCCAGGGTCTGCTTCCTTTGCTACCCACCGTTCATCGAATCTACATACAGTGTGCGTGGAACTAATAGATAGTAGCCTAGGAGTTCTTAGCATTTTATTTATTTATTTTTCCTTCCTTGATCTTGTGGTTCCGCTATAGCTACCACTACACACACTATACCAGCTACGTCTCGTTTATGTATGTAGCCGCACACTCGCCCTTCCCGCCCTTCGTTCTCACGCATTCTCCTCGGGTGTCCTCTGACTGCTTGCTTCATTTTGAGTTGGGCAGACACTGATCACTCTGCTGGGCTCACGAGGTATTAAATCTAGTATCTCTAGTCGACATCAGCTAGCCTCTACATATCATCACCCTCTGTTTCTGCCTAAAACCTGGAATCGTCCAAGTTTCCACCGTTCACATCACCTTCCAAGCATATATATATTGAGAAGTTCAAGATCTTGTTTTATATATTTCTTTTCACCTGAAAGTCATACCTCCTCCAGAAGCTTGATTCGTTTAATCAGGTTGCACTGTTTCCCTAGAACCTTTTTTCTTTCTCCTTCTGCTCCATTCTTCCTGTCAGATCCCCCCCCCCCTCCTCATCATCACAATGACCGCCGAAAACCGGAGGTACCCCCAACATGACCTGTCGGTCTTCCCCGACTCGCTCAAGGGCAAGCGCATCCTGCTGTGTACCGAGTCGTTCGGCCCGGTCAACGGCGTCAGCCGCACCACGTTGATGCTGGTCGACCATCTCCGCGCCCACGGAGCTCTGGTCGCCGTGGTGGCCCCGCGGACAAGCCACAACACCTTCGCCGCTGCTGCCACGCCCGGTGGCGAGCAGTTGGAGGTGCGTATCCACGGATACCCGGTGCCGTTCAACCCGGAGTTGTCGATCGTGTACCCGGTGCGGGTGTCGGCGCTCTTCTCGCGCACTTTCGGTGCTGACAGCCCTCCGGACCTGATCTACCTTGCGTCGCCGGCTTCCCTCGGCTTCCAGGTCATGCTGCAACTGCGTCAACAGGCCGTGGAAAACCAGGTGCCGGTGATCTGCAACTTCCAGACTGATCTTGCCGGGTACTGCTCCATCCTATTCCCAACGCCGCTGAACCACGTGGCCGTGTATACGTTCGGCACTGTGCAAAGCTATCTCTTCAAGCATAAGTCTGTCAAGACGGTGTTCTACCCCTCGACATTTGTGCGCCGGTATCTAGAGAAGCAGGGTGTGCAATCAGAGAAGATGGAAGTGTTGAGACGAGGCGTGAATACCGAGCTGTTCCGTCCCGACATGGCCAGCGAAGACCTAAGAAAGAAGCTGGCTCCCAACGGGCAGATAGTGCTCATATGTGTGTCCCGGTTAGCCGGCGAGAAGGGATTCGATTTCCTGGCGCTGGTGGCCAAGGAGCTCCACGCGCGCGGCCTGGACTTCACGCTGCACATCGTCGGCGGCAACCGGAACCCGGAGGTCGAGCGGGACATCCAGAACATGTTCGAGCCGCTGGTGAGCATGGGCAAGGTGGTGTTCGCGGGCTTCAAGACCGGCGAGGACCTGGCCACGGTGTACGCCACGGCCGACGTGTTCCTGCACTGCTCGGTGACGGAGACGTTCGGGCTGGTGGTGCTGGAGTCGATGGCCAGCGGCGTGCCGGTGGTGGCGCGCGACGAGGGCGGGCCCAGCGACACCGTGCAGCACGGCTCCACGGGCTACCTTGTGCCGCCGGCCGACCTCGGCGGCTTCGTCGACCGCGTGCTCGAGCTGACCAGCAACAACGGCCTGCGGGACTCCATGCGCGTGGCGTGCCGCGAGCAGGCGTGCAACGCCAGTTGGGATAAGGTCAACAACAAGGTGGCGTGGCGCATGGCCGACACCATCGCCGAGCGGCAGGCCGAGCTTGCGCAGGCGGCCCTGGTAGCGCCCGCCCCGCCGGCGGTTGTTGTCGCGGCGCTGGCGCATGCGGCGCGCGTCAACGCGGCGGTGCGGCGGATCGTCGAGGCCAGTGTTGTCGATGCGCGCCTGGTCGGCGGGCTCGGCGTCATCTGCACGTTCTGGTTCTTCACGGGGCTGTACGTGCTCTTCTCGGAGGCCGTCATGTGGGCCAAGGCGCGGCAGGCGAAGATTGTGCAGACTATCAAGACGGTTGGCGTGGCGTTGGTAGCGCAGAGCGATGAGGCCAAGGTTGGGGCGGGCGAGCGGGCGAAGTTGATGTGAGGGGGTGAACGAGTTGGACGGGTTGGTCTCCGAAGTTTGGGTATATCGAAGCTGTCGTAGTTGTGTTTCTTGGTATAGAGAATCATGAGATTATTAGTCTAGAGGGAGCTTTGTTACATTCGTACCAATATCGCTTCTTGTTTTGTTTCATGGGTTATCGGACCTTGCTTGGAAACTGAGAGGGTTGCCGAACAGTAGTGTCGTGGGCTAGTGCTTGAAGAATACTAACGAGGTGTTCATGAGATCAAACCGTGCTCTTGGCTAGGATATTCTGGCGCGAGAAAGGATTCCATGTCCATGGTGTAAGACGACAAACCCTAACCCTTACGCACGTCGCAACCCTAAACACGGAAAATATCGTGAGGAGGCCTTGAGCGACGCGGCGATGTACCGATAGGTTTCGTGAAGAAATTTGAAAAAGCGATGCAGGCGACGGATCGGATGCCCTAGTTGCATAGTAATGGAGAGGCATGGAGGAAAACCCATTCTTCTTCTACATGTAACTGTTCTCAAGCCTTTTCTGTGATTCATGCCGTCTTGAAACAAACGACAGGCTTTCTTCTGTCTTTCGACTTTCGTACAAAGTCGGGAAATCGGAAGACCGGCACTAGACGCCGAGACCAGCCAAAACCGGCGCAGCGGACAAGGGAGTCAGAGAACACACACGCTCTCTTTCTCCCCGAAGCGCTCGCTGGGAAGAGACAAGCCAAACCACCCGCCCCTCCTCACCCACGCTCGGGATGAAGATCGTTTAGTCGGGATGGTAAGAAAGCGCAGAGGAGATTTTACAAAGAGGTTGGCGGAGAGCAAAGGCCAGACAAGATAAAATAAAACAAAAAGGCTACGATGCCGGAAGAAGAAACAACACACGGTGATCACGATCGGCTATTCTTGCAAAGCCTGTTGAGCGCGCTCCTGGGGGGGGAGGACAACGGATATCCATGCGCTGGTAGCGGTACCTGGCTACTTGCAAACGAAGGCAGGGTACAGCCGCTGGGGGGGCAGAGAGAAAAAAAAATCAAAAAAGAGAAAAGCAGAGAACAAAAGAAGCTGGCGATTTCTGCGACGCTGTGATGTTTCATGTGCCTGGTCGCAGCAAAATTAGCCAGGCCCGGCTCCCCTGTCCACAGACTTTTGAAGCTGGGACTCCGCGTGTCTTCGTTCTGGCCTCTCTGTTTCTTCTTCTTCAATCGGCCACGATGGTTCCACGGCGGTCTACGGTCTATGGCGGTCTGGTTCTTTCTCTCTCTCTGGTGGTCTGGACTTTTGGCGATGTTCGGTCAGAGATCGAGGGGTTCCGGCCTGTGAGCGGAGAGATAGAGTGGCGGGGAGGAAACGGGGGACGATTGCTGGTGACGGTGCCAGGTTCTCACCGACGGGGAGCGGAATCAAACCCCTGGACGAAGACAGACTGCTTCGCTGCCTCCCGCATCCCGATCAAACCAGACCCGCGCTGGGAGACGACGGCGACGCCCACCAGCGCGAGAAACGCAGCACATACGTAACCGCGTCAGGGACGGGAGAGCATCGTGAAACTGGCTGGTGGTGGCCCAGCAGAGCAGAGTTTGGGATGACGAATAGCCAGTCAGTGAGTTAATGGCGGGAAGGGGGGGACACGAACACAGACACGGAGCTGTGCGACTGCATAACTGGAGGACCACTGTATTGAACTTCCTGTACTGTGACCAGTACAGGACACTCCGTAATTGTGCAGCGGGTATCGGCGATGAGCCAGCTAAGCTCACGGCCCGGAGAAAAAGGAAGAAATGAGGAAGAAAACAGTCAGGGCATTTGTAAGGTAGTGGCGCCATGATGCCGACGCTACGGATCACGGGCAGGCATTTAATCGACCGGGGTCGAGAAGATGGCTTGTAAGGGGGGAAAGACGAATAGTGAATCTTCCTGCCACCATCCATCATGCAGAGTCGTAAAGCGGGACAGCCAGAAGCTTCAGTTGAAGCCAAAGTGGTGGTTCAGCCATCATAAGTGTGAATGGGGCGCAATATTAAACACAGGGCGGCCTGAGCCTACAGCTAGCTAAGCATCGCACATGGTTAGAGCAGTGTGTTAGTTCCCCACACCTATAAGGTCCACCAGCAGAGAGTTCTGTAACAGGATGGCTTGACGATCGCACAATGCTGCGTCGCTGGGTTATCAGTGCCCTCAACTTACGTGAAGAGGTTATGTATGGCTGGCGGGAAGAGAGACCCAGATGTGATCGGCGGGAGAGCATGCAGGTACAGGAGGGTTTCTTTTGGGTGCAGAAGTGGCGAGAGGAGACATTTCTTGCAGTGTGTAGGCAGTTGGATGGCATCGGGGGATTATCAGCCAGCAGGTGTCAACCAGCGAACTCTCTGTGCCATCGTGAGGATATCTCTGCCATGGCCTCGGCTGAGATTCCCTGCTGCAAGCGACCAGAGAAACAATGTTGGGCCAGCAGGCTTGAAACGTGGCGGTGATCTGGCTGCTTGTGGGTGGCTGTCTGGCTGTCTGTGAACACCGGGCCATTCCATCCACATGCCGGACCCGCCCGGAGGAGAGTCGGCGATGGTGACGGCGTTTGGGCCGTCGGTGTTGAGGCTCTAGAAGTGAGGAATCGATCCTCGCCAGTGTTGGTACCACCTTATACTATCTATCACATATGGTCTTATCGCCAGCCACCATCTCCGTGTGGCTTCACGAAGTGGCCGTCTCTCGCTCGCTTCCTCCCCGTCATCCACACACTTACGTATCCCGAACACACTCCTCCTTCTCCGAGACGACACTCCATACATTCATACAGAGACACTCTCTGTCACAGATATCCTGTTACAGAACACACATTCGAGCCCAGTAGCCAAACAACCAGGCTCCGCCAGGCCCTGTCTCTTCTCCCCTGGGCCCTTGTCCACTCCGTGAGATCCTTGATCCACCCCCCACAGCGCCGGGACCCTTCACCAAGCCAGCAAGAAAACCATTGGCTCCGTCTTTCTGCTGGCTGTCTCAGCTTTTTTGGTTGTCCCGGCCTTTTCCCTCATTTCTTCTCCTTTTTGTCTGGCTTCACTTTTCTTTCCTCCTTTCCCCCCCCTCCCCTTTCCCTCCTCTCTCTTCCCCCACGCCCTATCACCAAACCCACCCTTTGTCGATAATCTCACCGGTGAGGAACTGAACTTCCTGGTCTTCCTCCCTCTCACGGGCAGGCCCCTTCTTTTCTTCTTCTTCTTTTCTTTTCTCTGGCACGCATAACACTTCTTCGGTCTCGACGACAAACCCACCCGCAAATCTCCAAATCTCGACTTCGTTTGTGTCACTTACGCTCCTTTTTTTGCGCATCTCTCGTTCTTTTTTGCCTACCGACGTTTCGCTGAGCGACCGAGTATCCCAGATCCGATTTCTTGCTATCTTTTCCGTTTCGAAATCTCCTAAACGATAAACCCGCCGGCGGACTTTGACTTCTTCCTGTATCAACCTTTTGTGGCTATAATCTTCTATCACCAACCCGCCGCTCTTAGAAACCGTTTTCGCGAACGGTCTTTTTTTCTTCTTCTATTTTCTGTTCTACTTTATACCCCTCCGACATCTCGGAACTGGAGAGAAACTCGTCACTCGACTTCTCTTTGTGTGTGTTGTTGCTGCTTTTTTAATCTGCTGCTTTTCCTCGACATCAATCTTCGACCAACTCACGAAACAACCCGACAACCACAATGCTATCCCATGCCGTGTTGGCTTCGGCCGTGTTCGCCCTCGGCGTGGCTGCCCAAAGCCCGGTCTCGTCGTTCTCGAACGGCGCCGTATACGTGATGGCCGCCGACGTGCTGGGCCGCCGCTACGACGACATCTCCGCCGCCTCGGGCTACATGGGGCTCGGCCGACGACAAGCCATCGACACGCCGGCCACCGGCCTGCCGCAGTTCTCGTCCGACGTGACGCTCAACCCCGACGGCACGCTCAACATGACCGCCTGGGACGCCGACACCGAGGCCGCCTGCCAGTCGGCGCTCGCGCAGCTGCAGTTCGCCACCAACCCGTCCGGCACGTGCATCTGCTACAACCTGCCCAGCCTCGACACGTCGTCCGGCGTGTTCCAGGCCGATCTGCGCGTCTACAAGGTCAGCGAGCCCAGCGGCGCCTTCTCGTCCATCCGCCCCGAGAACATCAAGGTGCTGCTGCGCTACACCGGCGCCGAGGTGTCGCAGCTGACCTCGGCCAGCCGCAACTTTGTCACCGGTGCCAGCACCACGTCCGCCGCGGCCGGCGCTGCCGCCACCGCGGCTACTACTGCTACTGCTGCTGCTGCTGCTGCCAACGTCCGCCGCCAGAACCAGCCGTCCGGCACGCCGCAGCTGCTCCAGCAGTACCTCTTCGTCGGCCAGATCTTCCCCGACCGCATGACACCGGCCATGACCATGGCCCAGCTCGAGGCCCTGGTCATGCCGACGCTGACGCTGTCGGGCGTCAACTCGACCGGCCAGACCGTCAACACCAACGTGTCGTCCAACGAGGCCGTGTTCGTCACCGGCGTGTTCTCGCGCGAGGTGGTCATGTCCGACTTCGCCGTCGCCCAGTGGGCCGTCGACGAGGTCGTCAACCAGCTCGCCAACGGCACCGTGGCCTTTGTCCTCCCCGGCGTGCAGATCATGATCTTCCCCGTCGGCCTGATCATCACCTCCATCTGGCTGGCCGTAGGCCTGGCTGCCTACGGATTCGGAACCTACGAGCGCATCATGCATGCCGAGACCTACAAGCGCCGTGCTGCTGTGACGAACGGACGGGCGAACAACCCGTTCTAAGCAGGCATCTACAGCAAACAAAAAACAAAAAAGAAACAAAAAAACCCCCCCCCGATTAACAACATGTGCTTGTGAGGTGGACATTCTCCCGGGGCCCTGTGGTATTAGACATGAGAGAGGGAGTGAGTATGAGGTGGTGGAAGATGTAGAAACGGTATGACGGAGACTGAGAGAGAGAGAGAGACCTGATGGCATTAATGACAACCACTGGACTGGAGACAACTTTTTTTTCTTTCTCTTACGTCGGTCTTGTCTGTGGAAGGGGGTTGAGCGGATCATTCTTTTTTTAACTACTTTTTTATATTCATTTTTTTTCTATCGTTTTCTTTTTTCTATTTTTTTTGGACTTTTCGTGAACGAATTCTTCTTCTGTTCTCCCTTTCCTATATACATCTCTTCTAGATCTTTCATCTATACATACTGTTTATATATACTACCGAGTGTTTCAAGCCTTACTTACGTGTAGTGTGTGCTCATGCGCATCTCCCTCCATTGGACTGGTTGGGCTGTACACACCGAATCTGAGCAGAACCCGCCGTTTGGACACGGCTCCGTAGGAGCATACCGAGACCCAAATGTTCCCGGGTCGCTCTCCGGTGTCTCGTCACACATGGCAGCGCAGTTCTCGGGCCCACAGAATTCGTGGCCGTATCCGCAGAGGCCGGTCTAAAGACAGTCGCGGGGCCGATGGAGCAGGGGGTCCGGCCATCCCGGGCCCCGGGGACGGCGACCAGTTAGACACTGCCAGGATACATCTTCGCCCAATATATATTCGGATAACTTACGAGCATCGTGCGGCGCAAGGCTTGGCTTCAGTGAGAACTTCTTGTGCCCCTTGAGCTACAGAGAGACTGAAAACACCCAACAGGGCTGTCGAAATGGACAGGATTCTTCATGTCAGCACCATCGTCTGGCATGAAAAAGGTTGATTTCATGGGAAAATCAACAGCAGGACAACAGAATTGGAGAGAAGATGAAAAGTGGCCCTCTGACTTCCAAAGAGGGAAAACACTCGTGAACACGACGGGGGATCTGTACATACTCGCATTGTTTGTCTGTCGAGGACGGGCCCCCTATCCATCGTCCTGTCACAAGCAACAACACACATATCACAGTGGCACTGGCGATTACACAGAGTTGCACCAAGGCAGACGCACTCCATATTGAGGCCAACTGCACGCTGGAATATGGGCAGACCGGTGCGGGATCAAACTAACCCTAAGCAGAGTGACTTGGGGCGCATTGGACAAGACGCTCAAATGATAGAAACCTGGGCTGTGACAGACCCGGCCAGCCGGTAAACAGCGGTGCAGGTGCAGGGGTTTTTTTTTTTTTAGTAAACAAGCCTTCATGAAAGGTCGGCCCGGCGATGTACGGGGTTGAACTGCTAGGCGCGAGTAGGTAGAAGAGGCGAAATTGAATATATTGCCGTCCGACTAGGAAGCTTAGATAAAGCAGGTGACTCTGAAAAGTCACATTGGAAGCGGGACTCTCGGTTGAACGACGTTCAGAACCATTGCGTCAGAAGGCCAACTTGGTGATATTTGCGGTGGTGCTAGGGTTAGGGCTGCATAGACTCGGCGTCTTTCCCTCTCTCCGACCTCCATCCAGAGCGCCAATCCAGCCACTGGCAGTTCGACGCGCGACTCGGGATTTAAACCCGGGCCTTGCAATTTAGAGGCTACTTGTCCAATACTCCGCTGATCCAGCCTCGAACAAGTCGAACTGTCACTATGGTGGAGCAGGAGAACTTGGGAAAACCCACGACGCACGTAGCGTGTCCGCCCGACTGGGACGCAGCAGCGATATAAGAAACGCGAACGCCGGATCAGGCAATAGTTCACACGAGAGCACTGAAGGAGAAACATCACACAAATGCGCGAGGTGAAGATGCCGGATGCCGGGTGCCGAGGCGTGAGGCGGGGGATCTAGACCTGAGAGGGCAGACAACCTGGGTGAGGAATGCGCGGACAGGTGATCGGTGGTATGGGTGTGTGTTCCTCTCTGACGGCGCCCAGAGAAAAAAAGAAAAAGAAAGTTCGCACTTAGGTACGAGGTGAAGAAAGGGGGCCACCGTAGCGAGGTGTAGCGACTTCGGCCGGACTCAAGCGCCTCAACGATGATGCGCTCTCTAGCGCTCAGAAGAGAAGAAAAAGACGCCAGGACGAATCAGACCAAAGGCTAGGAAATAAGGAAATAAGGGATCCAGGCCGACGATCCACTTGGACGACCAGGGAAGACGAGAGAAAGAAGAAAAAAGCGACAAAGAGCAGGTGGTTTGTTGGCCGCCCACAGAGGAGAGAGAGAGAGACATACACACAAGAAACCTACGTCATTTTCCTCGTGGGTCTAATACCCAGAGGGTGCTATATCCGGCGATAATGCCTTTTCTCTCAACAACACTGATTTGCCCCCCCCTGGGAAATAAAATCTTCAATGGTTCTGTCGTGATAGTGTCTCGCTCGTATTATATCTGGTGCTCTCTCCTGAGAGGGCCACCGGCCTGCCTAGAGTCCTAACACGCCTGCTCTATGTAGTGTACAGTGCTGGGGTGAATGCAACTGGTTGTGATTCCCGCGCATGCTGAACTGTACTGCGAGCCAAGATCTGGTTATCTGCGGATATGTCAGTACGGGAGGCAGTCCCATGGGATGAGAAAAGAAGGGCAGATGGACTGGGATCATGCATCTCTCCGCCCCCCCCCCCTCTCTCTTCTTCCCGACGCCCGGCAAATCGGCACCGGGAAATGAAGAGCGGAAACATGCTCGGAAGACGGCACGGGGGCAGGATGTGAATGCCTGCAGAGTAGACGTCCAACATACAGCACTGAGGACGAGTGTGCATACTGTACAACATGCAGTCCGCGATACAGATGAGAAAAACAGAACGAAGTGAGTGATATCACGCCTCGTTGCCTTCGTGTTCTCTCTTGCCCGTGCTACAGCCTTCTTTTTTTCTTCTTTTTTTCTTCTTTTTTCTTTTCCGCTGACGTCTCTCTTCTGCTCCTTTATTGCCGCCATGCCAGTGTCTGTTACTTAATTTTTTATGGGCGGCCGGCGGGATATATCCCGTTTCCCAGTTCTGTTCCCCGTGTTCGTTAGTTGTCTCTCTTGCAGGCATAGCCAAACTGACTTGCAAGCCACGGCTTATATCCGATCAGGGGAACAGCACACACTATACTCGAAAGGTAATAGACCAGCGTACGAGTAGCTTCAGTAGTAGTAACGAGGGGCGGAAGATTGCATGCCTAGTACCGCCAATCTTCGCTCCTCAGCTCTGCTCTCCCACTCTCCGGCGCCGCCTTGCGCGGGCATTAAGTAACAGGAACAACCTAGTTCACATGGCTGACATATGGCCCATCTGTTGGAGGAACACAGGCTAGAGGTTAAGGACACTCCCTTCAGGATATAAACACCTGCCCTAGCCTCGTCTCATTTGCCACAGGACGCAGGTCTGGACAGCTTCTTCACGTGTTATGCTGTCTTGTTATTGTTGCTGGGCTGTCGATGATGCTTTGTCCTACACTTATATATTAAGTTTTGTGTTTCCACCCTCGTGGCTTCTTCCGCCTCTATATTCTCTCTTTTCTTCTTCTGGTTCGATCTTGGGCTGTTCCATATCGTGTCGTTTGGCTCTACACTGCCGCCGTTTTTATATATATTGACCTGTCTCACCGACACACACCACACACACACACACACTCCCTTCAAGATATCTCTCAGAGCATTCACCCTCCTTCCAGTTTTCTCGTGTCTTGCCTCCTTCTTCCCCAGATGTCGTCGTCTCCGTCATGAAGAAACTGCTCCTCCGGTTCCGATAGCGGCTGCTTTCTCTCTCCCGTTGGTCTCTCCGTCCGGTGTGTTGCGTGCGCGTGCGGGTTCGCCGTGGACATCCCCGAAGGGTCCAGGCTTAGGTATTGACGCATGAACAAGAGTCAGAGTCCTTCTTTGGCATCCTGATACGACGGCTCCTTTATTATCGCGATACCACCGTGGCTGATGCGGGAAAAGGAATCTCGGCACACTGCGTGGATCTCCCCTTTTCGACTCGACCGTTAATAATACTCAATAATTTCTCCCACTTGATATTCTCTACTCTCTTCCCCCTTCTATTCTTCCTCCTTTCCACCCTCACATATACTATACCATCGCTCCGACGACACACACACACACCATGGCGGTCCCCAGACAGCCCCCAGCCTCGCCGATCCTGCCGATCCTGCTCGCCATCCTCCTGCACATCGGCCCGGTCCTCGCCCTATCTGCGGCGTCGGCCACGCTGCTCTCCGTCGACAACGTCGCCGCCACGCTCAATCTCACCACGTGCGGCCGCCGCTGCTTCGACATCGCCGCCACCAGCGTCGGCTGCTACCAGAACGATGTCGTCTGCGCGTGCGATCTCTTCGACGCGCACTTTGGCCCGCAGTACTCGTCGTGTCTGGTTGAAGACTGCGAGTTCGATAGCCAGGGCATCAGTAAGTTTCTTTTCTTTCTGCCTGGATTTTTGATCGGCTCGTTTGTTGGAGGTGTGGTTGGCTTCTCGCACACAAGCAAACGCTTGCGGTTCGGGTGTCGTCAAGCGACGGGCTAATTTATCCCACAAATCCCACGATTCTGGCCCGTCTATGTAGTGATGTTCGATGGCTAACCATATACACACTTTGTCCTTCATTCAGCCGTTCAGCAAATGGAAGTTACTGTTTGCAAACTCGCCGAGCAAGCGCGCAGTTCAAGGTCAGTCAAGCCTTAGCGGAATCATTTCACGCCCTCCTCGCAACCCTACCTCCGAACCCCAACTGACTCTCCAACCCTAAACACAGCACGACTTCATCACCTATGTCTACTGCAACCGCCTCGCCATCAGAGTTCTCAATACCTGTTTCGTCGAGTCCACAGGCAACAGCAACTCCGGACGCCACTAGCTCTGAAAAGAACAGCCTCGGCCTCAGACTCCCATCCCTCACCATACCGACAGCAACAGCCTTCAGTCTCGTCTGGCTAACGGTGTATCTGATCTGCGAGTCGGGCCACTTATGACACTGACAACTCCTTTCTCTCGTTCTGCACTCCTTTCTTTTCCTACTTGTTTCATTGCATATTCTTTTGGCATCTGGCGTGATATATACCAGGATTATACACTGCGTTTCTCGTTTCTTCTGTCTGGCTCCTTCGAACCGCATATTAGCATTTCATTACCTGTCCCCGTGCGGTGTGCTTGGGTGATTTTCTCTTTCTTATCTTTCGTTTCTTCTTCCTTAATGACTTGATGAATCTGGAGGCTTCAATAAAACTGGTTGACGGATCTTTGTCCTGTCTTCTTCTGTGGCAGCCCGCATATGACTGTGACGATATCACTAACAACACCCTAATCAGCCGGAACATCCTCCTTTGCCCGTTGACTTACACGTGAACCACCGACCACAGTCTAGAATCTGATGGAAGCATCGCCAAGCAGCAGTCGGAAATCTCGACGCGGGGGCTCGGGACGGAGCAACCTCTTTGTTTAGGTTTGGTCTTGGGTAACCGCGGAAGAAAACACGGAATCCGGAGGGGCTTGTTTCGAGAGCCCGCCCCTTTCTTGAGGGTAGAGCCCACTCTTTAGCCTAAAATCTCCGTGATATATTTCGCAGATATATCCCTCTATAGCATCCAGGCATTTGTGTGTGTGTACGTCCCGCATTAAACGACTTCATCTGTGTATTTTTGCGGAGTCGAGGATGCAGTCGAGCACTGTGTGTTGGTAGGTGGATCGATATAGTATTGGTCCCTCGCCTCCCGACTCTAGAAACTCCAGGAGTGTGCAACTATGACCACCGCCGGATTTATATTACCAACTCTGCTTCTCCGCCTTTTTGTGAAGTACGGGGGTAATATCGTCCTGGATTCATCCTGATAGAGCGACACGCGTACGCTTTTGATTGCCTCCTTGCTAAACCGGCAGTAGACACTCGATTCCTTCCTGGCGGTTCTGGAATACTACCGAGGACCAAGATTGGCCGTTAGAGTGTCTTCCCCAGTTTGATCAGAGAGAGTATCCAATGACATCCACGGAGAGTGTCAGCCAATATATGACGGGAGGACCAAACAATGATGGAGGGAGACACATCATAGGGCGGGCGGCTCCTGGGGACTGCAGGCCGGCCGGCCTAATATCGAAGAGCTGCCCCGGGTTTATAGAAGATGAGGAGACAGAGTTCTATTCAACGTTAAACGAGCCGCGTGTGGGCGAGGGACTATCGTATATAGAAGACATTGCCCCGGCCTGTTTCCTGAGTGCTGAAGATTGACTGCCGGCTATCGTGAGAGTCTTTTTCATCTTCTGCGTAGCCAGCTGTTCACCTTATTCCCAGTGGCGTTTCCTGAGATTTTGACACACCGGAAAACTATTTGACAAACGACACTTCCTGTCGAACATGCGAGCCTTCGGGATCCTGAGCGCGTGTGTGGCGCTCTTGGGCTTTGTTGCCGCCGACGCCGTGAACGACCTTGAGGCACTGGGCCGGCCGCAGCTTGAGGCGTATATCGAGACGAAGTCGGCAACCTGCACGAAGGAGAAGCTGAGCGTTCGCCGGGAATGGTAACTAGACATGCACACACATCTTTGAAATGCGAAGACCGGCTCGGGGAAAAGGGGTTGAGCGCTGGATACTGACATCATCGCTAGGGGCGATATCTCCTCGGAGGAGCGCCGCGACTATATCCGGGCGGTTCTGTGTCTCACCGAGTCGCCGTCAAAGCTTGATCGGACGCAGTTCCCGGGCGCGCAGTCGCGGTACGACGACTTTGTGGTGGTTCACATGAACCAGACGCTCTCGATCCACGGCACGGTATGGTAAAGACTGGGTGTTCTGGTGCTCTCCAGATATACTGATCACTTCATTTGCTCGTCTAGGGTAACTTCCTCTCGTGGCATCGGTACTATGTGTGGGCATGGGAGAAGGCCCTGAGAGACGAGTGTGGATACAAAGGCTACCAGCCGGTAAGCGAACCTTGTGGTGATGCTTGAGAGGGCGTTGTATTGGACAAACACTCTGACAGGAGGACAGTATTGGGATTACGGACGATGGGCCGATGATCCGCTTTCGTCGCCGATCTTCGATGGCAGCGCGGAGAGCATGGGCGGAAACGGCGAGCCGGTCCCGGCGGCGGCAGCTCCTGGCTTCGGCGGCGGCGGCTTCGGCGGCGGCGGCTTCGGCGGTGGCGGTGGCTTCAGTCCCACGCCGGCCGGCAACGGAGGCGGCTGTGTGATGTCGGGGCCGTTCAAGAAGTGAGTTTTGACTCCATGCATTGCTGTTTTATTTTGCTATACCGCGAAAGAATTAAAGAGGGAAAACGTCTAACCAAACCACACAGCATGACGGTCCGGCTCGGCCCAATGGCCGCCGTCGTGAACCCGGCGCCCAACCGCAACCCGATGGCCAACGGCTACGGCGACAACCCGCGGTGCCTACGCCGCGACATCACGAACTACCTGAGCACGCGCTACGGCAAGACCACGGACATTGTGGCGCAGATCACCAACTACCCGACGATTACGGCGTTCCAGACGTTCCTGCAGGGCGGCAGCGGCGTGCACGGCGTCGGCCACTTCACGGTGTCGGGCGACCCGGGCGGCGACTTCTACATCTCGCCGAACGAGCCGTCGTTCTGGCTGCACCACGCGATGATCGACCGCATCTGGACCATCTGGCAGTCGCAGGACTACGACTCTCGCCGCCTGGCCATGGAGGGCGGCACCAGCATGATGGGCGGCGGCCGCGCGCAGACGCTGGACGATCCGACCGATCTCGGCGTCGTGGCTGACGTGGTGTATCCGATTCGCGATGTGCTGAGCTCCGTCGACGGGCCGTTCTGCTATGTGTATGAGTGAGAGGGACGGACAGACCGACGGACCGGCCGACCGACCGAGAGCCGATAGACCGACGTCCGTGAGGGTCCGAGATCGGTGTTCTGCGTGAAGATAGTCTTGGAGATAAAAACACACAAACACGGACGTCTAAAGTCCGACCGCGCCAAATATTCCAGATTTTTGATCACTGACCGACCAAGACATGCCGTAGAATGTTGATGAATCTTCTAGAAGCTTTGAATCTTCTAGAAGCTTTGCACCAGGTGTTTCCTTGCTGCATGTTGATTTTCTGCATGCGGATCTTCTAAAAGGCGTAGCCAATGACACCATTCCGCCGCTCCGCCGCTCCGCCAAGCGGGGCCAGAAACCCGAAGCGCAAAAGCTGGGAGCCGATCGGGCCCAAGTTGCAGCGGTGATGTTCTGCGTCTTACTTTTGGTGGATGCGACCTATATATAGATCTGACTTCAATCTTGGAGTTGTCGATTCCTGCATTACCCCTCCTCGTCTCTTTGTATAAACCCAATATTCACCGCAGCGATGGCGCCCACCTCTGGAACTATTCGGCATGCGTGCCAGGACGGTAAATAATCACCACATGGGACACACCAACACCAAAAAGCACCCCCCTCTGACTCACCCCACCGCAGATATCCCCAGCATCCTGGCCATGATCCGCGAGCTGGCCGACTACGAGCACGAGATCGACTCGGTGCAGGCCACCGAAGAGAAGCTGCTGTCCACCATCGCCTTTGCGCCATCGGCAACCGGCGCCGCCGACATCACCAGCGCCGCTGCCACGGAGCCGACCTCGTCGGCGAAGCCGGCGCGCTGCCTGCTGCTCTTCAACGAGGCCGGCGCGGCGGCCGGCATGGCGCTGTACTTCTACAACTACAGCACGTGGCGCGCGCGGCCCGGCATCTACCTCGAGGACCTGTACGTGCGCCCGGCCGAGCGGCGCAAGGGCTACGGCCAGCAGCTGCTGGTGGCGCTCGCGCAGGAGGTCGTCGCCATGCAGGGCGGCCGGCTGGAGTGGAGCGTGCTCAAGTGGAACGCGCCCAGTATCAAGTTCTACGAGTCGATTGGCGCCAAGATGATGAGCGAGTGGGTGGGCATGCGTGTTGACGGCGACAACTTGGCCAAGTTGGCCACTTTGTTGGACTAAGGGGGGGCGGCACGCTGATATAGTGAGTGAGAGAGGGAGACAGGCAAGAAGGGTCCTTGCTGTACATAATAGAAACATGGTAATATACACTTTATCAAAGCACCTGGAATGCGGGCCTGACTGGCGATATATGCAAACGCCCCGATCTTCCAACGCGACTCCGGCGTTTAACGTGCCCCGGCATCTGCCTGGTCTCTCTCCGCACCGGCCGCAGAAGTGGGCTTGGCTCGCACCGGCAGCTGCATCATCTTCAACTGGCCCGGCGTGACAGCCTCGGGAATATTCAGACCGACTGAGCCCCATTCTATCCGGGTCTTTAGGGTCTGGGGGTCCTGCACCACTGTGGGCGTGGCCTGCCACACGCGCGCGTACAGCCGGCGCAGGTTGCGCGCCGTCAGCTGCGACGGCGACTCCCGGGCGTACGGGTTCGATTCGTCGTAGTCGCCGTGGTACCGCCGGCGCCGTCTCGACCGGCTTTGTTCGGCCTTGTCTATCCGCGACATGGCAAACGGTGCCCAGGCTGGCATGCCAGTCTGGGGTGCCTGGTCCGTCTCCGTATTCGTCATCTCCTTCTTCTTCTGCTGCTTCAGCTTCTTCTGCGTGTGTTTCTGCTGCTCCGCTTGGCCATCCGCTGACATCGCTGTCGGCTGTGCTACGGGCCGCCGCGGCGTCACCGCCAGCTTCGTGGCTCCACCGCCGACTTGGCCACGGCTCAGATCTCGCAGCGTGTCCCACTCGCCCTGGCCGAGCGGCGGCTGCACCTTCTCGGCCTGCCGCACCCACCAGGCGCGCATCATGTCGCGCCGGCTGCGCAGCGGGATGGGGCGGCCCCACTGGTTTCTCTGCTCGTCCACTTTGATCCGCGAGAACGGGTCGGTGCGCACGACGGCGGTGCGCGGCCACGCGCTCATTATCGCGACGGACTGCTGCTTCTGTTGCGAGAGGAGGAATTTGCGCATATTGGGGATGTTCCACCGGTCGAGGAGGGCCGTGCTCCGCCGGGGGTCGCGCGGAGCGGCTGGCGGTATGAGCTCTGACGAAGGAGCGGCGTTTGCGGCTGGTGTGGACACTTGAGGCTTCTCCGGGGACAGACTAGGAGCGGAGGAGTCGGATGTGGGGGGAGAGCCTGGAGGGTTGGCGGCAGCAAGCAGGGCGCCGACTGCTGCTGGATTTTGCGGCGCATCGGGAGCCATCACGTTTTGGACCAGGATTCGACGGAGCTTCCCAGTTCGGCCGAACGCCAACAGCATCACGCGGTACATGCGGCTGAGGTCGCCGTTGTTGGCAGCCGTCAGCACGCGCAGCTGGGCCTGGGCATCGGCCAGGTACTTTGCCGTGTGCTGACCGGGCTTGCGGTGGGCGCGGAAACGTCTCGCCACATCCTGCGACACGTACGACTTGCAGACTGGCGGCAGGTATGAGGCTTCGCGGAGGAGGTGTCGGTAGAGGTGCAGCGCGTTCCCCTTGGTAGAGAGGCGGATCTGGGGAGCCGGCGGCATTGGGTCTGGTGTTCAACGGCCCGGCGCAGGGTGTCGTGATGCGGGGCGGGGGCAGAGGGGGCTATATCATTGGAGGTATTGTTGTGTGTCTAGTAGCTGATTGCATTGGTAGGAGATACTTAGAGTAAGAATCTGGGAGGAATACTTTCGAGCTTGTTGGTCTCCAAGGCCAGTTGAAGTGAAAGTGAAGTGAAAGTGAAGTGAAAGTGAAGTGAAGCTGTGAAAGAAAGGAAAAGTCCACCGTGCACATAGTTATGTCCACAATGTATTGATACATATGGTCCATCCGTTAGGGTTTGGGAGTGAAGCCTTGGCTGTGTGACTACAGCCGCCGGGACATTTTAGTAACCCTAAGAAGGAAAATATCCTAAATATATCTGACCCTTGGGGCACTTGGCCGATCACCAAAAACCTACCCAGCAATTGTACGCGGAGATTCGTTCATATGCAATTTTCAAATTGCATTCTACTTCCTAATACTAAATAAAATGAGTCCGATACTTGCCTGTGGCGGAAAGACGTCCTCCAGTTCCCGCCGGGTTCGGGAAACAGCCTTCTGAATGCTATTCCTGATGGTGCCAGCTGCTAGCTTCCCAGTTTCGAGTCACCAACTCGACATTGGTTAGACGACGCTATTGAAGCTCTGTTGGTCACTGTATTGTAACAGCCTGTACTGGTTGATGACCTCAGAATCAACACACAGCCAAAATGCCCGGACGCCGATTTCTACGGTGTCCATTCCCGTCTCGTCAAGAAATGTCTGTCGTGAATCCAGGCCTACGGTAGATGGTGACGTTGGATTAGTGGCAACAGGGCGGCGGCGAAACTTGAGGATATCGACAACGGCATCCACCTCGGATTTGCGAACTTTGGGGTTTGCAACAAAGGAGGTTGCAGCCAAGAGGATCTCCTGACACGCGCGTAGTTGCGCTTCCGAGAGGCCGTCGAGGGTAGCGATGGTGGCCGGGGCTGCAAGATTGTTGCGGTTGACCATGATTGAGGGGGATAGTGTGTCGGATGAGGAGGTTTCTAGAATGCCCGGCTGGATGGACACTGTAGACATACACATATAGTCGTGAACTGTGTATGTTTGGGAGAGTTTATAGACGGCCTCGATTCACCCGTGTATATAAGTACTGACCTATACACGTGAAGAAACGAGCGCTCCAACCCTAGAGCGTCCAAACCCTAAGTAACCCTAGAGACTCCTTGATCTCCCAAAGGTGGCCAATCAACATCAGGCTTTGGCCCCAGCCTTGTATCTTTGAGCGAATGGTTCTGCAGGCCCGCAACGGACACATGGTATAATATTCCCCGTAGGTTTCCTAATCATCAAGCTATCAAGTATCATGATTTGAGCGACGACTGCGACTTGGTTGATTGGGTGAGCATGTGCCGAAAATCCCGTTGAAAGCCGAAACCACGTCACGACGGTCGCTCTTTCCGGCCAGACGTGAACGCGTACCTTCCACACGGGGCACAGAGAAAGCGCGCGGGCACGTGCCAGCGACCAGCACATAGGGTACAATGTTTGCCAGTACAAGCCCCATGGTAAAGCTAAGTACCCCGTGCGCCATACAGTGTGCGCACGGCTACGTCTGGCCCGGCCATTCTCGTTTTTTCCCGCGCAACACGTCAAATCACGACTTTGGCAGGCGCAACGGGCGTGCGTGCTTCCTGCCCTTTCTTCCCACCACCACTTTTCCTTTTTCCCCCTTCCCAGCAAAAAAAGGAAGTCACGAAACCGACACGTCTCCGCGCTTCTCGTCCTCGAAATCAATTAAACTTTACGTGATTTTCCGCTCACACCAAAAATCCTCCTTTCTTTTTTTTATATTTATTCTTTTTTTCCTCTTATAACTCTCGTCTCAGCGATTCTTCAACCCTCATTTGATCTTCTAGGAGAGAGACCCTATTCACCATCTTCTGTATATCTCAATACATGCTGTTTCCCCCCTTTCCCGTTTGATGAGATCCGTCGCTCCTCCACGTAAAGGTCACCACCATTCTCTCCACTCTTCATTCATCAAACCTCCGTCCGCTTTCCGCCATCTCCGATCAAGGCCGGCCGGCTGATATCGCTTGTTTCCCCCCTTCGGCCGTCGCTTTTCTTTATCTCCCTCTCAATAGCTGAAGACCGTCGCCAACCTCGTCTCCTGTATTCCTGTGTCCGATCTCTCTTCATCTCTCACCCAGGCGTCTCCGTTGCTCCGTATGCGATCCATGCTCTCACTGGTGTGGTCGCAAGCTTTGAGTCCTCCGATTCGGCCTCTCTAGATCGGTCACCTGCGCAATCTCGGCCCCGGTCTGTGCTCCGGCTCCGAATTAGTCCTTAAAGATTGACGAAGTCATCTCATCATTGTCTGTCGTCTTGAAAGAAGCCATCATCACCTGTCCTTCAATACATTGCCTTGATCACCCTCCCGTTTCTTCTACTCTATATATCAGCTCTCTTGCTTGTTGTGTTCAGACGTCTTCCTTCCTTCGATCTCACGACGACTGGTTCGATCCGATCTCGACTCTCAAACCCGGCTCGATTCTTCAACCTCCTCCTACCCAGTCATGGCCGGCACACATCATCCTGCGTCTGCCATGATTCCCAATGGAAACGGAAACGGGAACAACATGTCGCAACAACCATCTTCTCAACAGTCCTTCTCCCTTAGCCAACAGTCACAAAACCCTTTGGCTTCGGGCAGCTTCCGCCAATACAATGACCCGTCTTCTTCTTCGTCGCGCCTGAACGAGGCTCCTCAGATCTACTCGGTATGCTTCTCGCATCCTCATTTCTCCATCCTGTTTTTATCTTTTTATCCATCTGTACCAGTGTGCCATATACGATTGCATCTTGATTTTCAAAGCCGGGTTTGGTGAAAGGAGATCAGTTGATTTCTTCGACGATCCCTGGGCCCTCCCTCACCCAGCCCGGCACCTATAGGCAAAATGCGACAGGACAAAACTAATCTATCTCCTATAATCTACTCTTATATAGGCCGTTTACTCGGGAGTTGATGTCTACGAAATGGAAGTTAACGGCATCGCTGTGATGCGCCGTCGCAACGACAGCTGGCTCAACGCTACGCAAATCCTCAAGGTGGCTGGTGTTGAAAAGGGAAAGCGCACCAAGATTCTCGAGAAGGAAATCCAGATTGGCGAGCACGAGAAGGTTCAGGGCGGATACGGAAAATACCAGGGCACATGGATTCCCTTTGAGCGCGGTGTTGAGGTGTGCAGACTTTACGAAGTCGAGGACCTTCTCCGTCCCCTTCTGACCTACGATATGGGTCAGGATGGAGGCATCGCCGGTCGCGGCGATTTCAACACCCCCACCAAGGAACAGGCCATGGCCGCTCAGCGCAAACGCCTGTACAACAACGCCAATGCCGACACACGCCAGAACGGGGCGTCTGGGACCTTCTTTCGAAACATTTCTAGTACCGCGTCCAATGCTGTCGCCGCCATGAGCCGTGCTCGCTTCGAGTCTCCCGGCCCTCGCAACCGCACCAATGGTTCGACTCCTGCTCGCCCTGGAAGCTTCAGCCGCCAGCCGTCCATGTCCCAGGCTACCGAGGAGTTCCCCGGGAACTCTCAGCAGAGCTACGTGTCTGACTACAATGGCCAAGCTGCGCCTGATGCTTCGTTCTCTTCCCAGCAGCAACAGCAGCAACAACAGCTAGCTCCTGGCCAGTCCGCCGACCACATCGAGCCTCCTCGGAAGCGCCAGCGGGTGAGCAATGTCACACCGGCCGATAGCTTCGGCTACCCCGCCGGCTCTAGCATGGATGCCATGAACAATGGCTATGGCAGCGCGTTCCCCGGCTCTCCTACTGAGCCGAACGACTCGTTTATCTACTCCCAGCCCATCGGTGCCGACAGCCAGTACGTTGATGGATACGGGGCACAGAAGCCGCTTCCGATGGAGCTCTCCCACGAGGCTGAGGGCCGCAAGAGCGCTCTCCTTGGATTGTTCATGGATCAAAATTCTAGCGAAGAAGCCCAGCTCGAGACTCTGAGTGGCATGACGCCGCAAGACCTGGACGCGCCTATCGATAACCACTGCCACACTGTTCTCCACTGGGCCGCTACTCTATCCCGCATGTCCCTGGTGCGCGCCCTCGTTGCTGCCGGGGCCAGCCCTTTCCGCGTCAATGCCATGGGCCAGACACCTCTGATGCGAGCCTGCACCGTTACCAACTCCATGGATCTTGGCACATTCCCCGAGCTTCTCGACGTTCTCGGTAGCACTCTCGAGGTGCGTGACAACAAAGGCCGCACTGTCCTCCACCATATCGCTGTCACCAGTGCGGTTAAGGGCCGCAACGCGGCCAGCCGGTACTATCTCGAGAGTCTGCTGGAATGGGTGGTGCGCCAGGGCAGCCTCCCCAGCATCCAGATCAACCGGCCCGGCACCGCCGGAACGGTCACCAACAGCAGCGGAATTGTCAGCAGCTCGCAGTCTCAACCCACCATTGGCCTGGCCAGATTCATGGCCGAGATTGTCAACGCCCGGGACAGCTCGGGTGACACCGCGCTCAACATCGCGGCGAAGAACGGCAACCGCAGTGTGATCTCGCAGCTGCTCGAGGTCGGAGCCAACCCCAACATCCCGAACCGGTCGGGTCTGCGCCCGCTCGACTTTGGGATTGGCGGCGAGGCCTCGGAATTCCATGCTCCCACAACCGATGTCGCGGTCGAGGCCAACGGAAACAGCAACAGCGCTGTCGTGCCTAACTCTCAACGGAGCACCCAGAGCAACGATGAGATCCTCCAGTGTAAGTCAAGAAGTCAAGTCCCACCGATATTTCATGGTCGCATCATATACTAACTCCAAATTCAGCCATCTCGATGATTCTCGCTGAAACCTCGGGAACTTTCCAGAAGGAGACCGCCGCGAAGCAGGCCGTGGTTGATAGCCTGCACGCGGCGATGCGAACCTCGTGGCTGCAACTCAACGAAGTGCGCCGAACCCATGACGGTCTTGGCTCCAAGGTCGGCAAGCAGATGCTCTCTCGCCAGCAGATTGTGAACCTCCTGCACGCGCTCGACGAAGAGCGCGGCCGCCTGGTGCAGACGCAGGCGAAGGTCGGCCCCTCGGAGACTATGGCGGCGTGGGCGGCCGAGCTCACCTCGGCGATCGAGAGCGGCAACCCGGCGGCGCTGCCCAGCATGGCGGCCATGCAGCAGCGGAGCAAGGCGATTGCCGAGCGGCGCGAGTCGATGAAGCAGGCGGTTGCGGCGCTGAAGAGCCGCAGCCGCGACTTGGAGGTCAAGTACCGCAAGGTGGTGTCGCTGTGCACCGGGGCTGCCGAGGAAGAGGTGGACTCTCTTATCGACGGGCTTCTGCGGGCTGTTGAGAGCGAGAAGGGCGAGCTGGAGATTGGCCGGGTGCGGCGATTTCTTGGTGGCGTTGACGGTGTTGTGCCGTGAGTGGCTTCTTGACACCGGTGTCCTCCTCCTCGGACACCTTTCCGCCTTCCCTTCCCTTCCCTCTTATCCTTTTCCTTCTCCTTCATTCTGTCTCCCGGTTTCCTCTCTCTTGTCTCTCTACCCTTGCCATCCGGTCACCCGACCCGGACCCGGCCGGCGTCTCTCCATGTCTTCTTTTCCCTTGGGGTCTATTTTTTGAAATCTTTCTCTCATACGCTCTTCTTTTTCGCTGTTCTTTTTCTGTTTTCATGTTCACGGCGGAAGCACCTGCTTTTCCTCTTGTGCTGGGGGAGTTTACGGAGTTTCAGGGTCTTTCCATGTCTCGGGATACCTAGTTTCAGTCGGTATCTTTGGTTCCTCGATCTTATATTTCTCTTGCTAGGATTAATGCAATCATTACCATGCTTATGCCCAGCTCCCTGGGCGCTGTTCTTTTGCAGGGCTTTCCCCTTGTCTTTTCTCTGGGCAATCTTGTTAGGGTTGCGGGCTCACAGATCTCGTTTGTTCATGCAGCTAACCATGGTAGTATTCTCATCAGTGTAAGCCAAACGAGCGTTTGCATCTGCAGCTGTCGTCTGCTCTGATCTATCTACATACTCTCCGATCTTCTCCATTGCACAGTATCCAAACCCGAACCGCCTCTCTCAAAATCCCCCCAAAACAGAGAGGAAAACACACAAGCTATCAACATCAAATATCTCACAATCTCCACTAAACACACCCCCGACGCTATCCGCAGGTCCCCCTCAAACACCTTCACAAGTCGGCCGTTCTCATGGCTGGATACCGGCGGTCGGCCCGTCCCTCGCCTCCTTCTCGGCAACGAGGCCCTTGTAGCGATCGACAGCGGCCTGCGACATATCGGAGATGACGAGCACGCCGAAGCCGAGCATCTGCAGGCTGCCCTCGGAGTCGAGCCAGCCGAAGGTCTTGTCGCCGGCGGCGGCGCGCTTGATCTCGGTGGTGATGGAGGCCTCGCAGGCGGTGCTGACGCCGATGACGATGGCCACGCCGACCTCCGGGTCCTGCATTACCGACACGCCGACCGGGATGTGCGGCTGGCAGGCCGCGTCGTTGTCGAGCCAGCACGGAACCGGCGGCAGGTAGCCGCCCGGCAGCTCGGGGTCGCGCAGCGGGGAGCAGCGCTTGGCGAGCGCGGTGGCGGCTGCGAGGGGTGCTAGGAGGGCCAGCGGGGCCAGGAGGTGGACGAGGAGGAGCTTGGCCATTGTATGTGTATGTGTGGTTGTGGCGTTGCTGGGTCTTGGTCGGTTGGGGGTTGGATGTCGAGCAGAGCCGCAACAGGGCGTGGGATATGGTGCCGTGTTATTAGGAGACAGGAAGCTCACACCGGAGTCGGCCCTCGAAAGATATATGTGAACGTCAAGAGTCACTGATGCTGTTGGTCAAAGGTGACATGGAAAGGCAAACAGAAGAGAGAAACCCGGAATCACAACACAGACAGACATAAACGGGTCACACGAAAACGGGCAGAGGCACCACTTAAGCATACACTCACTCACGACCAACTCGTCACCATGTCTACTCTATATGAAATCTATATACTCATATACCCGCTCTCATTCTCTTCTCCCGCTGTCGACCGACGCTCAAGCAGAGCCGGTCTAAATATAGGCCCCTCAACCTCCGATATATATAAGAGGGTAAGCCAGTATATATGGATACCACTCTACACGGGTAGGTAGTGCATAAGGTGAGGACTCGTAGGGACTTACTATATATAACTGACGAATTCGCACCGAATATATATGGACGTTGTATATATGCGCCGGATTCTGTCATCTGTGGGCGGTGCACTTGCTCGATATTACCCTGTCGGACGTTTTGTGTCCAGCTGTGGTTGTTTTTTGGCCTTGTTGGCCTGTTTCTTCTATGATATTCTATCCTTGGATGTGGGTTTCTTTCTCTTTCTACATGTGTGTGTGTGTGTGTGTGTGTGTGAGGGACAGAGGCCATCCACGCCCGGAACGGAGCACCCACACACACACACACATCGAATTTACCCGGGCGACCCAGACAGGCCAGATGGCAATCCCAACAACCGCCATTTCGTCGCTTGGTATCAGTCCGAGTTCTGTAAAAAGCTAGGATGTACACATATCAAAGCCAGGATGTACACCATATCCACAATCCGTCTGCGGGACGTGGGTTGAAAGCGTCAGAGAAGCCACGCGAACGTCTTCTTGCTCACCCCCATCACCATGCGTTCCCCGGTCCCGAGATATCGCGGTCTCGCACGGTGGATCCACACAAATCCACTTTGTCCTCGGCGATGGTGTCAACATACAGGCCTCATCGAACCGTCTATGTCCCGTCGCTTCGCTTTGCTTGCTGTTCCGGGGTCTGGTGAGGTTGGGAGGGTTCTTCTAGAAGGTGTATATCGCCACACGATACCACTGTTCGCATATTCCCTATCTGTCGTCCCGGGTTCCCCGTTTCTATTCAATAATATACCATTGACGCTCGGGGACCGAATGGAGCAAAAGAAAACTTCCCCCTTACGTCTGCTGGCAATCTCTCAGTATCTGGGTGGTCTTTCTAATATATGCGTTGGTTCTGGGCCGTGAGGTCGACTACACTGATCAGGGTGAGTCTATATCACGAACGAAGATAACCACATGAACGAAACTGGCGGGACCCGGAAGATACACAGTGACACGACAACGGTCCTGAGGAAGAAGGTATTCAAGCACCGCCCTCAAAAAGAAATCCAAGATGAAAAAAAAAAAAAGACGTAGATATATAACCCGAATCCTAATATACAACTCCAACTCCCATAAAACCACAAAAAAAGACAGACGATGTAATGCCAAAGTTTGAGAAACACAAAAATATCAGTAGAAAAGGGAAAAAAAAAAAAAAGGGGCCTCACGACGCCGTCGGCTCTTCATACAACCCCTGCCACCGCTGCTCAACTCCGCCCACCTGCGCCTGCAGCTTCTCAATCTCGACGTCCAGCTCCTCGACGTTGCGCGTGAGCGCGCTGACCTCCTCGAAGCGCCGCGCCCCGCGTGACGACGCAATCATCTGCTGCACCATGAACCGCTGCTCCTCGAGCACCACCAGCCTTTCGCGCAGCTCCTGCTCTTCCGACGCGAGCGCCGCCGCGGCCACCGTTGAGACCGCCGTGCTGCCCTCGCTGGCCTGGCTGGCGGTTTCGCACGCGGTGGCGGCGGCGCCGTCGGCGAGTTCGCCGATGCGCAGCGGCGAGGACACCGAGTGTGACAGGCGGCGCCGGTCGGCGAGCGCCGAGAGCGAGGCCGGGCCGCCGCGGACCCGCCGGGACGCGGCGGCGGCGCGTCCGCTGCCGTTGGAGCCGCTGCCACTGCTGCCGCTTGCGTTGCGTAGGATCTGCGGCACGCTCTTCAGCGTGAGCATGTACGTGTGCAGGAAGCTCGAGGCGGCTTGGTACACGGCGGTCTGCAGGCGCTGCTGCTGCGGGTTGGTGGTTTTCAAGTCGCGTAACCGGCGCGCCGACGACTCGTACTTCGCAAAGCTGTCAATCAGCCGCTTGCGGATCTTCGCCGCTTCTTTGATCTCGGCGTGCGACGGCCCCACCACCGCAGCCCCAACGGGAACGTGCTGGTGGCTGTGCAGATACTGCTCTGACGGATCGGGGTCGGCTTCGCCTGCGCTTTGGAGGAGCTGGAGAGAGTGTTGAAAGCGGGGAAGCAGTTCGCGAATTCCCTTTTCAAACTGCTTCAGGGTTTCAAAGGTTCGTTGGTCCGCGGGCTTGTGGTGCAATGATACCAGGAAATCTCGCTTAGAGAAGATGGTATGGTTGCAGTCTCGGCACATCCGGACATCAACGTTGATTTGTACTGCTGGCGAGCTTGGCTTCTCCAGCGACCCCATAGATCGTCCGCCGGGTGGCCGTGCTGGCGATGGCGGACTTGGACTGCTCACAACGGTCAGGCCAATCTCCGATGAACATCCCGTTGCCGGATCGGCACACACTACGCGACCACAAACACGACAGTGATGGCGGCGGAATGTCCAGGATCCAAACTCCTGTTGACAGAATGGACACTTCGACACCGAACCATCCTCCTCCCACGTCACCACCGACTGCTCGAGCAGCTTGCGTGGGTTCTTCTGCCCGGAGAGAGACACAACCGGGGATAACAGAGAGCCATTTCCGGACCCAGCCACGGCAATTTCTTCGGGTGGGTTTGCTAACAGCTTCGTAAGCTTGGTCAAGCGCTTCTCAAGTCGGGACACTTCCAGATTCTGTCTCTCGACTCGTTTCTTGCGGATTTCCAGCAGCTTATTGGTGTGGTCGACCAGAAGACCGTCATGGTCGTTGTAGCCATCGCGAGACTTATAACACGTCTCGCAGACTCTCGCCCAAAAGCCCCGTACAGGCTCATGCGCAGCAGATCGAGAGAGCTTCATTTGGTACATGGTATGGTCTTCGCAAAACAGGCGGCCGCATTTCCGGCAGTTGACGCTGCCAGTCAAGGGGCCGAGGCGGCGGTCGCAGGTGGGGTCGGTGCATGCATCGTTTCCAGTTGGCCGTTGCCAGTGCTGGCGGGTGATCAACTCGTCCGGATCGACAGCGGCTTCGGGCGCCTTGCCGGGGCCGGCGTATGCTTGGGAAGGAGCGGCAACCGGGGAGTCATTGGATTCGAAGACTTCGAGGCCGCGGAGCTTCTGGTTGATTATAGAGAGGGGCTGGAATCGCTTGGCTTTGAGAACCTGCTTATCGAACCATGTGCGCACTTCCTCCTGTTCAACCTGGGGAAGTTCTTGGTGTTCGTCATCGATGTGTCTGTAGTGAAGGAAATACCAGCGTTAGCCGGGAGTCGAGATGAGAGAAGGCCGGGTTCGGGGTAGCGAAAAGTGAGAGATCAAGAGAGTATACCTGTTCAGTTGGAGGAGGGTGACCTGAAAGATTGTGTTAGCTACAAGAGTCAAGCACTACCACACGACAAGGTTTCAGGGCTTACCATTTCCTCGCTACATATCGGACATGCCAGCCCCGAGGACGCAGCCTTTGCGGCGGCCGGGTCGACCAGGTTTATGTTGGAGTTGAGATCATGGCTAAGTTCCGGCAGGCGCGGACCGTTGGGAGTTGAGGCCAAAGACGAGTTGAATGAAGCGGTGCTTTCCGACGGAGTGAACGGGCTGCCAGCACGCTGCTGAGAAATTACAAACGAGCTTAACGAGCCAGCCAAGTCGACGGCAGGAGCGCCGGCAGCGGAGATCGGGATGGCGGCAGCGGCGGGAAGCTTTGACGCCGCCGACGAGGACGGCGAGACAGACACGGGAGCGGGCGGAGGGGCGGGTTGTGGTGGGGCGATGCCACGGCCGTTTCCCAGGACCCGGCCGCCGCCCAGTTTGCGTCCGGACATATCAGACGGGCGGCGGCGGCATCTACCGGAGACGGGCGGTTCGCATCAGAGGGGGGAGGGGGTCGGAGAGACGAGGAAGGGAAACGGAAGGATCGGTCGGGTCGGGCACGGAGCCGGGGCGGCGGACGACGCAATGGAACAGCCGGGAGCACTATTCCGGAATGGCTTGGTGTCGTTTGCAGTCGGCGGCAGCGGAACGCGTGGAACTTGGAATTGCAGGAAGATGATCAAACAGCTGTCTCAATGGAAAGATAATGGGCGGTATATTCACGAGATAAGCGGGAAGAAGGTTCTAAGATACGACGACACACGAGCACACGAAAAAAAGAAAAACAATGAGCAAGAGGAAGGGAGAAAATACGAGGCCACAGACCGCCGATGGCAAAAAAAACTGGATGTGAGCAGAAGGAGGAAGAAAGATCGTCAAAAAAACAGGAGCTTCATTGCATCACTGACCGACCAAGTTTGGGAAGGTTTGCAGGATCTCAGCGCCTTTGGGGTTGGCTTGGGTGCAGGGGTACTTGACAAATACATCTGCGCTGTGCCGGTCGCCGCGGAGAGGCGAAGTACTCGTAAAGTCGCTCGCTAAGCTTCCGCCTGGACATGTGGCGCACCCCGCCAAAGTGTGGCGATCTCACAGTGATATGGAAGCGGAGCGCCACAGCGCTTATCTTATCGAGCGGGACTAACCCTAAGCGGCTATTCATTTTCTTCATTTTTTTTTTTTTTTTGCAGAGCCTGGCTGAATGAAGACTTCATACGCTGTGGTTTTTTCGGGCAGAGACGAAGCAGCCACGAATGAAAATCATAACCGAGACAGGGGAAGCCAGGAAAAAGAAATAAAGAGGGAGAAAAAAACAGACGCCATCGGACGAGAGATAATTTCTGAATTTGCAGGAAAAGGGAAACCCGGAAACCTCTTTCTTTCTCTTCTTCTTGGATATTGCGTTGGAGCACGGCTTATATATCAGAATCCGACCTGGAAGCTTCCGGTCCCCGCCGTGACGTTTTTCAAGCTTCTCGGCAGTGATTATTTTTTTCATAGCTTTGGGCTCCGGTCTCGGGACTCCTATTTTGTGTCTTTCCTGGACCTTTTCGGTTCCCGTTTTCTTTCCCTCCCTCCCTCCCTCTCTTCGAACCTTCACGCACACATCCTCGCAACCATGGCCGAGAAAACATCCCCACCACCACCAGCCGCGGCCCAGTCGCCGCAGTTCCCCGCCGTACAGGGCGGCGGCAGCCTGATGATCGCGTGGCAGATCCGCGGCAAGCACGTGCTGGTCGTCGGCGGCGGCGAGGTGGCCGCGGGGCGCATCCTGCACTGCCTGAACGCCGACGCCAGGGTCACCGTGGTGTGCCCGCGCAGCGGCCTCAACGCCGAGGTGCAGTTCCGCGTGGCGCAGGCGCAGGTGGCCCACGCCGACCGGCTGTTCGCGCCGGCCGATCTCGACGGCGCCGATATGGTGCTGGTGGCCGTGGACGACCCCGCCGCGTCGACCGCCGTGTGGAAGCTGTGCCGCGAGCGGCGCATCCCCGCGAACATCGCCGACGTGCCCGCCGAGTGCGACTTCTACTTTGGCAGCGTGCACCGCGATGGGCCCCTGCAGATCATGGTCAGCACGAACGGGCGCGGCCCGCGGCTGGCGGCGGCGATTCGCCGGTTCATTGCGCGCCAGTTGCCGAAGAACGCGGGAAATGCCATCGAGTCGGTGGGGTTGTTGCGGGCGAAGCTGCGGATCCTGGCGCCGAAGCCGGAGGATAGCCCGAAGCGCATGGCCTGGTATGTTTTTTTCTTCTTCTTTTTTTTCCGTCTCCTGATCTTTTACATGCTTCTTCTGCGCAGGACTCTGGACTTACACAATCTACTTTGCTTTCCGTTGCCGCAGGATGTCGACTGTCAGCGACGCCTACTCGTGGGAGGAGCTCTGCGACTTCTCCGAGGAGGACATGGACAACCTGCTCACCTTCTTCCGGTCCGGCGACGTCCCGTCGGTCGAAGAGCTCAAGTCGATGCGGCAAGAAGCCAAGGACGACATCTTTGACGGCTCGTTTGGGTTCAGTGTTGGTTTCTAGATACACCCGACACGTGGTTCCGGTTGGCCGACGTGGCTTATTGCAGGCCATTGTATGATTGTATATTCGCCCAAGAAGCCCGGCCTACGCTTTTTGTTTCCTTTTTTGGCTGCTTGTTGGTTTCATTTGTATCATAACCCAGGATGAAGAATACCCTCCCCTCGAACATATAGACTGTCTAATATTACACATTTGCATTCGATATATACACAGCTTGAACAGACATACATGTATTGGGCCAAGTAGTAGTGCAGGATGTGGGATAATGTCCATGTATTCAAGAAAACGCCAGCTACCGAAATTCGTCACATTCAAAAGCGCGACTAACAGTGAGATATCATGTATATGAAAAGGAGAAACGAAAGTCCACATAGAAAATGCAGAAAAGAGGGAATAATGAAGCACACTCGCAAACCAAACACACCATGTCTATATCACGTAACTCATGAGGAAAAAAAAAAAGAAAGCACAGAGGAGACGACGCCCGCAGATACTACACAGCTCACACCAACAGCAGCCCTCGTACGGACACAATCCCCTGCCGCACCAGATCCAACACCTCGCCATCCATGAGCCCGTGCACATAACTCTCCCCGACAAACCGGTACCCGCTCGCACTGGCCTCGGGCGCATCCGGAACCGCTGCCCCGCCAACACTGGCCGCCACTGCGCTGGCCGTCGCCGGTCGCAGGGCATATAGCACCTGACCGCCAAGCAACATGAACACCTGGTCGCCCCGGCGGGCGCCCGGCGGTACAAGTGCCAGTGCATCGGTGTTCCAGTCGCGGTTGACCACGCGCGCAAGTCGCCGCCCGGCACACGCCATGCGGACGCCATTGGGGATGGCAGCCGCAGCCGTGGCTAGTGTAGGCGGTTGAACGGCTGGAGCAGAGGAAGTGGGCTTGAGCTGTGAAGCTTGCTTCATGCCGAGCGGTGCAAGTAGTGATCCACTAGACCCGGACATCGGAGCCTGCGGGCCAGATACGGGCGTGCGGAGGAAGATATTCGAGTCGTCCTTCTCCTTCAGCGGGGTCCGGCATATCGCATCGTGGCCATCATACACGACGCCGGCGTTGAGCAGAGTATCAAACGCCTCCATCTCCGACTCCCCCGTGAAGTATCCGGTGTCTTTCGGCTTCAGCGCCGCCTTCCACTTGTCCACGGTGTCGACATCGCCCGGCTCGAGAATCTCCTGCAGGTCGTAGATGTAGCCGACACGGTACCCGTGCACACGGAGCGCGCGGCCGATGATTGAAATCGGCGGACTTCCCTGCGGCCCGAAGCCGAGGAACCGCAGGTCGTCCAAAGTGCCGCTGGCGCCGTACACCGTGGGCGACGCCTGCACCATCGACAATTGTTTGGCGCCGGGCCGCGGCGTGGACGACCCATCCGCGCCGTCGCCGCTTTCAAACGACTTGCGCAGCGTCACCTGGTACTGGCCGCGGAAACGCCAGTCCGGGAGCCAGGTTGGGAACCCCGTCATGCCGGGCTCAGGGAGACCGTCGGCACCGAGGAAGTCGAGGCGCGACTCGAACGGCGCGGTCTCGATGTGGTGGCGCACAACATCGGTAAATACCTCGGTGAGATCCTTACGGTAGTCGGGAGTGAACACGGAGGGGTCATTCATCTGGTTCGGGAGCATGCCGACGACGCCGTACACCTTATCGCGGGGATCGAGCGAGTCGTGATGCCGGCACGTCATGAGGAGGTCGAGGAGTGAGAGTCGGCTGGGGTCCTGCGGGGCTGCGACAGCTGCGGCAATGCGCATGTCAAAAAGGCTCTTCATGCCGTACACGTACGACGGGATCTTCACAACCGGACGCACAATCTTGGTCCCAGTGACATCGCCAGCCGCCTCTCCGACCGCAGCCATCTCGACCATGGCCACCAACATGGCAAAGTCCAGCGCAGCTCGCAGCGAGATGCGATCCGGGCCGCATACCAACCACGTTGGTCCTGGGGCTGTGGCCTCTTGAAGCACCCAGACCCGCGACCACCAGTCCCTCTCGTAGAAAGCCTGGACCGATTCCCACAGAAGCTCCTCGTAGTTATCGTCGTCTTCAGGGCCATCCGAATCGGGTTTCCGCGCGACGCCTCCAGCTGAACCGCCGCCGTTCTTGTGTCCTTCACCATCTTCACCGTCACTATCGCTAAAGTCGCAGGCGCTCAGCTCCTCCATGATCATTGTCGCGGTCCATGGCGGCAGCGAGTCATGCTCGGTTCCGACTGCACGAGCCCCGAGGGTGTAGAAGCGGGTCATCACGTCGCGCAGCTTCAGAATGGCCTGCTCGCTATTATCGGCCTCTTCGCCCAGCCAGGCCATGACGCAGGCGGCCTTGAAGAATATGCGGCTCATGCGTGCAACGGCATAGCTCTTCTCGTCTGCATCTTGCTGGTTTATACATATGCTGTCGATCCAGAAGAGCCGCGACGGCCAGCTCGCCGAGCCGGGAGTGATCTGGGGATCCGAGTAGCTTTCGTCGTCGTGATTCTCCAAGTCGATGCGCAATTGCACCAGAGCGGCGTGCAGGTTCCGCGTTACGGGGACGATCGATCCGTTGATTGAGATATCGACGAGCTCCTCTTGGCTGCCCCAGGCGTAGGACAGCGCAGTATATACGGGGAAATTGTCGGCGGAGGACAGGGAGTCGAAGACGTGAAGCCGGATTTCAATATCGGCTTCGTCGTCGTCGTCGGTCAGGTCGGTGTACCCGGCGCGCTGATGGGGGAGGATCTCGGCGAGGCGGAAGCCATCGGAGGAGGGCAGGGGAGCGAAGTGGTCATAGGGAGAATAAGACTGTGTCGACGGCATTTCGTCGGAACAGCGCGCAAGCAGCGCCGACGCAAAAGCAATGCGCTTAGATGGGTAAGAGGTGTAGGGTTGGAGTAAGATATCAAGAGAGCAAATATATCTTCACGGATTAAAAAAGTCAAGGCAATATTTAGAAGGGAGAGTATATTCTTCAAGAGAGGGAGAATAAAAAATAAATAAAAAATAAATAAAAGTGTCGATAGGCAGCAGATGATGAAGAAGAAGATAAAAGAGGGGAAGCTGGAAGTCTGCGCCCAGCAGATAGACGGAGTATGCGCCACAACGACGGGATAGAGCAATGAGGGAACCCCCGGCGGGAGAAGAATGGAAATTTCCAAAGACGGGCCATGCCGTGGAGAACAGACAAAGCTGGGAAAGGTGGGTGTCGCCCCAAGTCGAAGTGGGCGGCCGGGACAATGTAGGGCTTAACAGCGTTCCGGGCGTGCCAGGCGAGCGGCTAGAGCAGGACCTTGCGAGCCGTTGAATGCATGTATCTAAGGACGACGCGGGAAGATGGAGAGGGGAAACACAGATACATACATACCAAGACTTGCCGGGCCAGTGTCGCCTGCATCTGCATTCTGCACAGAGACGGAGAACTATCACGCTCCTGGCGGTTCTCCGAGAGCTCACTCACCTTTGGCGCTGATGTTGAGTGTTCACACGCACACATAGCCTGAACAAGCAGACAATAGCTGGGCTGGCCGTTCAGTGTTCACCTCCCGTCATTCCTGGGCAGACAAACAGGCAGACCACCAGCTGTCTCTCTCTCAGTCCCCTCCCGCCTCCCCTCCCCCCTCATCCGCAGGCCTATAGCACGCGCGTGTTAAGTCTGCCAACGCAGCATCAGCACCGAAAAGAGGGTAGCGTAACATTGGGACAAGGTTGCATCGCAGACAACGGGAACAAAACACGTTTGGGAGCTGTGGTTGGCTAGACTTCTGCGGCGAGGCTATTTTTGGGACTGTGGAAGAGTGGAGATAGAAAGGGAAAATGCAGAGGCACTGAAGAAAGAGAGGTGAAGAGAAATATCGTCGGCGTTTGTATGGACAGACGTTGACAGTTGTGGACAGCTGCCAGCTCAAACACGTCGAAACGCCAAAACGTGAATGTCACCAACAGCGGCGTTTGTATGGACAGACGTTGGCAGTTGTGGACAGCTGCCAGCTCAAACACGTCGAAACGCCAAAACGTGAATGCCACCAACAGCGGCGTTTGTATGGACAGGCGGTGGCAGGTGTGGACAGCTGCCAGCAAAAACACGTCGAAACGCCAAACGTGAGTATCACCAACAGCGGCGTTTGCACATGCACGTTTCTCTCTCTCTTCACGCAGCTATCCTATCATCAAAGTCCCATTTCCTCCTCTTCAATGGCGTGCATATAGAATCTCTCACTCTAGGTCCAGGTCCAACTAGCCTCAGCCAAGAACCCCATCCCCTCAAGCCACCCCCGCAATGGACCCCGACTCCGGCCCCAGTCTCTTCACCACCACATTTTCCACCTCGACCGTCTCGCCGCTGTTCCTGCGCCACGAGCTGACTCCCGCCCACCTAGACACGCTCTCGCGGCGCCTCCGCGACACTCTCGTCGGCGATGTGGTGCGCGGCATCCGCGTCGGCCTGACCGGCGCCGGCGCCGACGACGACGGCGCGCTGAGCCGCGCCGGCACGCTCGAGTCGGTTGCCTTCCGCTGGATGGACGGCGCGTCCGCGCTGGAACTGACGCCCGCAGCGGGAGAGAGCTCGTCGGACGCCGAACCCCGCGCGCTGTGTCTGGAAATCCACTACGAGTTTGCCCACGGCTGCGTGGTGCTCCTGCCAGCCAGTGCCGGCCGCCAGCAGCAGGGTGCCGGCGACGACGCGGCGACCGGCCTGTCGGCGTGGATGGACGTGGATCCGCCGGTCGGTGGCGGTGGCATCGAGCTGGCCGACTCGGCGCAGTTCGCCAAGCTCCCGCTGATGCTGATGCGGCTCCCGGCGGCGCTGAAGCCCGTGGTGGCGGACTTCCTGGCAACGACGTTCGACTGCCGCATTGCGCCGCTGCACCTGGACCGCGACGCGCTGGTCGAGCTGCTGGAGCTGTGGCTACGCGCCGTTAGGGATGTGGCGGTCAACGGCGGATCGAAAGATCTGGTGTTGACGCTCGGGTTCAAGCTGCCTGACGTGCCAGCTCCCAGCGCCGACTCTGGTGCCGAGAACAAGAACCGCGCGTCGAAGCCACGGCTTATGGTCAAGCAGGACTGCGGGCTGCGGTCGCTGGACATCATCATCAGCCCGGCTGACCTGCCGCAGTTCGTCGACACCGGCCGCGAGATCTCCAGGCAGGACGCCTCGAAGAAACGCCGCGGCTTCACTTCGGCGGTGGCCCGCTACGTTGACACCCATCTTGCCCTGGACATGTTCCACCCGACGGTGCGCGTGCTGAAAATTGCCTGCAGTGGCTTCGTGATCTCCGATGGCCGCTTGAAGATGTTCCCACCGCCTAATGACGACGCTGCTGCTGCGCTGAGCCGCGTGGTTGGATCACTGGCGAAGCGCGCTGCTCAGGCTACGGTGCTTGCACCGGCTTAGACAGATTGACGAGAGACTGATGTGCAAAGAAAGACAGAAAGCAATTATATTCCAACGAGCTACCTTGATATCCAAACCATTACCAGCACATGAATCCCCAAAAGAAAACCAAATAATATCTCTCCCCTCCTCTAGCTCTCGCTGCCCTGCTTCACAACGGTGGCAAGTTCCGGCGCATAGCTCTTCTTGACCTTCAAGTCCGCTACACTCTCCGCGTTCACTTTATCAATGTACTTGCGAGCCTCCGGCCACGCCTTCCGCTTGCCAGTCTCGAACAGCCGCGTCACATGCGGCGAGTTTACGCCGAGCACCAACTTCTTCCACAGCGAGAAGTTTGTCGCCGCGAACCGCAGCATGCCGAACCCGGGCGCCAGGTGCTCGTACACGCCGGTGCCGGCGGTCTTGTTCGCCCAGCGCATCCACTCGTGGTGCGGGATGCGGCCGGGCAGCAGGTGGCCGTCGGCCTGCTTGGCGCGGCGGCGGCGCACGTCGTCCAGTTCTGCGGTTACGTGGGCCTGCATCTGCTCGACCGACGGCAGGCTGGCGTGGCCGGCCCAGACCTGCGCGATGGCCATGCACGCCAGCTCGAAGGTCGCCGGCGCGTGTTCGTTGACCAGGATGTGGTTCAGCAGTGCGACCGAGTCGGCCGCGGCCGGCGGGAAAATGTGCTGGTACAGCTCGGGCAGGGCGTAGTCGAAGCCAGCAGCCGGAACGCACGACACGGCGCCCTCGACCAGGCTGTAGTCGGTGGCGTACCCGGTGCACGCGATGATGGTGTCGACACCGTCCACCACCGACCCGTCGGTGAACTGCACACTGTGCGGCCCGACAATCGCGCTGACGGCGGGCTTGGACACCACGGCGCCCGAGCGCAGACACGGCACCAGGTCGTCGGTCAGGATCAGCACGCCGTAGCCGTCGGCGTACGACGGGGCCGGCACGAACCCCCACGCGGGGTCCTGGTCGCCGACGCTCTTGCGCGAGTTGATGCCCAGGAACACGTCGTAGATCTTGGTGGCGAGGCTCGGCGCCGCGGTCTCCAGCCACCACGTGAAGCGCGTCAGGCCCCAGCTGGAGCCCGCGTCGAAGCGTTTGCCGTCGACGAAGCGGCCGATGACGAAGCCGCCGCGGCGGTGCGAGATTATGACTGGCGGCGCGTCGGCGGTGCGCTGGCTGGCGATCTCGGTTGCGCAGTCTGCGGCGGAGTTGGCTCCGCCGATGACTACGACGGACTTGCCGGCAAAGGGCTCGGGACTTTTGGGTGGGGAGGGGGTGGGTAAGCCATAAACGACAGATGTCGTCAGACGGTCAGATTTGGAACGGTTAGCCAGGGTTCTGCGTGTATAGTACATTATTTTGGCTTTGTTTCTCGTCCCACTATGTAAGACCATCTATTTCTGTAACTTTTTATATGTGCTGCTTCGGCCGAAGTGCGGGATTGTACGTACCGTTTGTAGGCCTGGCCGTGAATAATCGCGCCCTCGAACTTGTCGCTGCCCGGCAGCTCGAGCGGAACAGGCGCGAGGTTGATTCCGCACGCGAGAATAACCTTATCGAACGAGATCTCTGTAGCCGGCAACGGCGTGTCGTTTCCGGGCACGTTTTCCAGGTGCACCACCCATTTCTTGGAGGACGCATCCCGCTTGACGGTTTTCACCACGACACCAAACGTGATCTTGTCCAGCAGGTTGAAGTGCGCCGCGTACGACTGGAAGTACTTGACAAAGTCATCGCCCTTCGGATGGAGCGGGAAGTCTGCGGGGGATGTTAGAGCACTGCGGACGGCCAGAAGACGTTGGGCGACACATAAGAGAGATAAACACCGCCCGGGACAAAGGCGGGGGGACGTGGGAACGTACCGTCGGCAAACGGGAAATCACTGAACGGCGCCACGAACTTGCTCAGCTGCGACGTGGTGCCGGTGGTCACCGACGTCCACGCCGGGTCCTCCGACCAGCTCCAGGTGCCGCCGACGCCCGGCCGGCGCTCAAAGCCGGCTACGCGGAAGCCTTCTTCCTCGAGACATTTGAGTGCGGCGAGACCGCCCGGACCTGTACAGAGAGGCGGAAGGTTGGTGGGGCGCTTGTTAGAGAGAATGCTGCTGGATCCCCGGAGCAGCCGCTCCTGCCGGGAAAGTTCGGGTGGGGCTTTGCCGGGAACTTACCGGCGCCGATCACGGCAACGGACGGCATTTCCACCGGGGCAGTGGCGCTGGATTCGGACATGGTTGCCGGCCGGAAACGATTCTGCTTTCACGTTCTGGCTTGAGTATGTCCTGTTGATCAGCGATACGGGTCGGGGTATATGGCGGCAAAGGGCCACGGCGAATACAGTAACAGGAGAACAAAGAAAGGTATCCAAGCGACAGCAAAAATTGAAAGGGTGTTTGCCGACAATATATCTAGATGTATGTGGAGAATTCTGCGAATGTTCGGGTTGCTGCAGATGGAATCAAAACGCAACTTGACACGGATCTGGCGGTAGGGCTGAAAATATATAGTGAGATGCAAACAATGTGTTCGCGTGCAATAGTTTGCCGGTATATGAGGAACGCGCGCCTCAATGCCCCCAACAGTTGAATCTCGACGAGTCAAAAGTAATGAACAGAAAAAAAAAAGAAAAAAAAAGGATTCAAGAGATGAGATCACGGCGGGAATAAAATATGAAGAGAAGAGAAAGATGAAGAGGGATCGAAACTCGGGCCCAGGGAAATATACCCAGTCCCTCTACATGATACCGACGGCCAGCACAGCTGTATGTACGGCATACCGCCCAACCGTCCTTCTTAGATCCAACTCAGTAAGCGCGGCGAGCCAAAGCCCCTGTCGACGGGTTTATACGTATGATGATAGAGTGCGACGCTATATATATCCCCGAGACCCTTGATCCCTCCTCCCATGGCCTGCCAGTTACACCCACAGCTGTCACTACGACTTCGCATCCTAGAGCCCGGTCAGCAATGATTCCAAAGCATAATCTGACGCCGAGTTCTTGTTGCGGGCTGCCGTATTAGGAACTGTCGGCAGTGTCGGCGGAATAGCTGCACCGGGCTTAGAATCACGGACTATCCGTATATCAGTCCGAGCATATTACACATGTCTACTGTGTCCCATCTTCATTTGAAGCGGAAACCAAGTCGGAGAATCGAGTGTACATGCATAGGCGGTTGGTTTGCCCATTTCGAGGCAGATGCTTTGTCGCCATAGACTCACCATATAGAATCATTTCTGCGACATCGCAGATTACGACTCTGCCCGTCCAGGGACACGGCATCGCTGCCTGTTGTGCGCATTTTGGCCTGATTAGGGTTCGGGTGTGGGGTTTAGCCCGAATACTCGAACAATATCATCGGCATCACTCAGACAAGATCACACACGGAAGGTGGGAGGAAGATAATCTCAACTAAGCAGGAGCTACCTCATCTAAATCTTTTCTTTTTCAAATGAAAAAAGTGTCCTGTCATCGTAACATCATGTCCAACAACAACCAATCTGACTGTATCTCATTTCCACTCGTGGACACAGGGCCCAGTCAGACATTCACTCTTTCGACGAACCCCCCTCCGTCTTGCCCATCATCTTCGCGATGCCCTTGGAGATCGACCGCCGGCCATCGCCCAGCCCCTGCACCAGCATGCTGCCGACCGAGCTGGCCGAGTCGGCCCCGGCCACACTACTCGCGCCGCTGGCGTCTCCAGCGCCGGCTCCGGCGGCCGGCGCAGTCCGGCCCACTTTCAACCACGTCGAGGACAGCGACGCGCTTCTGCTGGTGGTCTTGGGATCGCTACCACCGCCCGCAGACGAGAACAGCGCTGTGGCCTTTCGGGAATGCGACGCCACACGCGCAATGATCTTGTTCTTCCCGCTGCTGCTGCTGCTGTTGTTGTTGGTGGTGGCGGGCGGGTGCACAATAATGTGGTCGTCGTAGTGGTAGTCGTCGATGCTGCCGTCATTGTTGTCACCACCACCACCACCACCACCAGCAGCAGCGTCCCCGCGCGGTTGATCGTACCCCTAACACTGGCTGGCAAACTCGCCCGTCGGCAGCGCCACCTCGTACTCCAGGGCGAGCTTGACGCCGCGGCCGGCGTTCAGCTTGACGTCCCAGGACACCTCGCCGCCCTGCTTGAGCACGGCGGCGGCGGTGCCCCACTCGCGGTGCTCCTTGCCGTCGCGCGCCGGCGCGCCGGTCGCCACCGACTGCGGCGGCGGGGCGATGCCGCGCGGCGCGAGCACGGCCACGCGCAGGCGCTCGTCCTGCGACACGGGGATCTGGTCGACCACCAGGATGCTGACGGGCTTGGAGCCCGACGACGCCTTGGTGTTGGTGATGGTGACCGTGCGCGTGTACACCGAGCTGTCCTCCTTCGAGAACACGCCCGTGGTCGACCGCCGCACCTCGGGCTTCGGGTACGCCACCTTGATCGACGGGTCGACGCCCAGGCTCAGGAAGAACGAGTCGCCGGCGCTGCACCGCGGCAGGTCCGTGCGCCCCATGAACGAGCCGTCGAGCGTCAGGCCGGCGCGCCCCTTCAGCAGCGTCAGCTTGCTGGTGTTGCGCAGCTTGGCCTTGAGGTACGCCGCCGGCTTGTACTTGGCCACCACCGTGTGGTTGAACACCACGCCGGTGAACGACACGCGCGCCACGCGCTGCTTGGACGCCGTCGACTTGGGCACCAGCGTCTTGAGGCCCGGCAGGTCGTACGTGGTGGTCATTCCCATCTCCTCGATGCTGGACTCCTGGAAGTCCAGCTCGGGCTGCGGGTCGGGGAACAGCGTGCCGTCGTCGTCGCCGCCACCGGTCGTCTCCTCTGCTCTACCGTGCCAGGATCCACGGTCGGCAACCTCTTCCGCATCGGCCGACGGGCCGCCGCGGCCAGAGAATCCAAGCGATGGCTGCTCCATACGAGACCGTCCTAGGTGGGAGCCGGGGCTCTTCTTAGCCATAGGCCGGGCCGACGCCATGATGGTAGGCGCGGCAAGCGGCATCGCCACGAGCGGAGCTGGTGGGGGCGCGATATTGGCAAGGAATGGCTGCGTATTGCTAGACGAATTCATCTGCATCATCTGATTCCCCATCCGTTGCTGTTGCATCTGTTGCATCTGGAACTGCGCGTGCATGGGCTGGTGCTGGTAGCCTGACGAGACGCCAAACAGGTGGGCGCGTGGCTTCTGCGCCATGACCTGCTTGCGCTGGGTGTTCGACCAGGCGGTCTGGTGCTCGACCTCCTCGGCGCTGTTGAGAATGGCGTTCTTCTCGATGTTACCGTAAGACTTGCCGGCAATCTTGATTCTCCACGGCACCAGGGTCGGCAGGGTGTCATCCAGGGCCGAGAACGATGTTTGCGAGGCCGAGAGAGTAATGCGGGCGTTGGCCCAGGTCTCCGACGTCGAGTTGGTCAGCATGGCGTCGAAGCACAGCAGTCCGGTTCCCGCGGTGGTGGAGAGCTGGAGGTCGTAGCTGGGCGACCAGAAGGCCGACGATGTGACGTAGGTGAGGATCAGGTCACAGGACCCGGGGGCGGCTGCACTGCCCTCGGTCATGGTTCCCTCCATCGCGGTGTCGGCGTCACCCCCATCCTGCTTGGCAAGCAGAAGCGTGTCGGCCTCACTGGAGATCGACGCGCGGCGCGACGCCAGCGGAGTGTATGCGGTCGCATCCAGCGTGATCTTGACCGAGTAGACAAAGCGCGGCCAGAAGTTCTCCTTCTCCTTGCGGAGGCGGGTCTGTTCGCGGCGCTCCTCGTCGCGCAGCCGGCGCTTGCGCTCGCGCTCCTTGGCCTTGAGCTTATTCGCCTTCAGCTTCTCGCGCGCGAGCCTCTGGATCTCCTTGTTGCGCACTTTGTCGAGCTTCTCCTCCTCGCGGCGCAGCTTCTCGAGGTCTTCGTGCAGCTCGCGCTGGCGCACCTGGGCGGCCATGGAGTCGCCGAACGCCTTGTCGCGCTCGGTCTTGTAGGTCTCGAGGCCGTCGTCGATGTCGATGTTGCGGCGGCGGTCAAGCGACTTGCCGAAGGCGTCGAGAATCTTCTGGCGGTCCCTGGCGCTGTCGATGACTTCCCCGGCGCGGCTCAGCTCGTCGGACAGCTTGGTGATGCGGTCGCGCACATCTTTGAGTTCGGGCGACACTTCAACCGTCAGGGCCACGGCGCTGAAGCTGGAGTCGTCGTCGGAGTCGCTGTCGGCGTTGTCGTCGTCGTCGTCCGCGTCGGAGTCGAACTCGGGGTAGATTTCCTGGAAGATCTCGCGGTTCGGGAGCAGCTCGATGGCGATGTCGCTGATCACGGCCGAGCCGCTGCCCTCGACTTTGATCGACTCCTCGTCGGCGGTCGGAGTGAGGCCGACGACGGTGATTTCGTTTGTGCCGGGCTGGAGCAACGATGAGCTCGTGGTTAGAAGCAGGGCTCATGGGAGACAGCGAGACGGTGGCGACGCATAACACTTACAGCAAGGCTGATGTCCTTGATTTCGCGGACCACCTGGGCCCGCCAGGGAAACAACGTCACCGATTTGGTGGGCAGATCTCGGAGTTTATACTCCTGTTTGTGAACAGCGTCCATTGCGGCGGTGGCTGGGGCTGATCGGTCTGAAGCTTGGGTGATTGGGTACGTAGAAAGCGAATTGGATGGAATTGGGACAGCACTGGGACAGAATTGTTGGGGATGAAAAGGGTATGAAAAGAGAAGATGGAGAAGAGGGAGAGAGGGAGAGAATGAGAGAATGAGGAGACACAAACCTGGGGGAGGGAAGCTGGCTTTAAGTACTCGCAGCCGAGACTGAGACCAGACAGCCACCCAGCAAGTCTCTCCAGGCTTTCCTTCTTTTGGTGGCTGCCAGAGGCCGCCAACAAACCCTGCACATGGGCTGAATGAATTGTGAACCATACCATGCAGTTTGGAGCTACCTAGTTTGGGGTTGGGCCAGGTACACGGACAGCCACAGCCCCATATAAAGGGTACCAGGCCCCCAACTCTAGCTGCTGCTTTGCACTGCACACGCAATGCATTCCAGGCAACGATTAATCTGATTCTCTCCTCGCGATCAGCCTTATGGGTCCCTGCTGGCCCTAATAGAGTTGAGGGCTCCAGCCAATTAAACATTGCACCACCTTGAAATGGCCTGCCAACCAACCTCGGCTCCGACACTCCATCACGAGTGGGCTGCCCACACTTGGGGGAACGGACTACAGGGTTCAGATTACGAACTCTTCACGTAGAGAAGCAGCCAGATTAAGGGTTGACTAACCCCAAAGGTGGTAGCCAAAACCGAGATGGACAGTTGGACAGACAAACAGACACGCACAGCTAGTCGGCTAACCAGCCAAGTAACAGGACAGAAAAACAGGTCAAAGGGTTGAAAAAAAACAACGACTTTTGTGAAAAAGGAAGAGAGAAGAACATGCATTCTGCCAGACTTGCAGGCTACCATGAAGCGTTTTGCACCTCCCCCTCTCTCTCTTCTCGTGCTGGTGAGGGAGACCATTTCATCATTTGTGAATCAGGCGTTCCGTCGTAGGTTGGAAATACGGATGCTTGTGTGCTTCTGGGCCAACTTTATAGCGATTTCCTCGCCCGGTCGGACCTTTTCTTCCCCCCGTTTGATGATAAAACCGGGTCGGAATAGGGTGACTGTGGATCCAGCCTGCCATGCCAGCTCCTCGCCAGCATCCGGATCCTCTGGGTCATCTTTGATAATATGCTAGTATAAGTGTATACCGCATCCATATATACTCAGACGGTAAGGCTGATATAGCCTTGGATGCATTTCTTCGGGTTTGCGGGGCTTCACAGTGTAGGAATGAACTCTAAAAATGGAGATGTGATGATAGATCAAGGAATGACTCGGAGATTGAACTGCTGCGAGGGATTTGAAGAGATTTTGAGTGCGTATGTTAGCAAAATCAATTATGGTCTGTACAATTCCTCGATTGAGGAATTTTTAAAAAGAGGAATTCATTAGAAAATGGTTTTTTTAAAATGCATTATGCCCTTCAAGAAGCCGCGACCGAAGTCCCGTCTAGGCGAAGGGATCTACCGAGGAAGTGCAATGCTCAGGTACAGAAATATCAAGATTGAACTCCGCGAAACCGACACTGGCTTTCCGCGGATCGGATCCATGCGCTCCTTCAGGGACGCAACCCAGTCCTCGTTGACAATTCCTTCCTTGGCGATCTTGAGCATCAACCGACAGTACCTCAACGGTTTGATGGTAGAAAAGCACCGGCTGATGGCCCCAATCTTAGCATCCAAACCCGCCTCCATCGATCTCAGCCGCGGCTTTTCCTCGTCATCCATATCCCAGGGGCGGAACTTCAAAGTGTCACTGAATGTTGAGGATGCGGTCTCAAGTCTCCTCTACTCGACTTTCTCAAGTACGCCAGTGAACATCGGTCTAACACGATTTTACTAGCAAGACACACAGAGGGCTCGAAAGACAATGAACAAGGTGCAATACGGGTATAACCCTAGGGGCAGTCAGAATAAGGGTTACACCCCAACCGTGCCGGCGCGGCACCCCAGTTCCGCATCGCCGAAGTCTGTGCCGTACCGGGCCACACTAGCGCGGAAGATATCGGAGAGTGCAGTCGAAATTGCCGGCCGAGGCTGATTCGGCACATTACGGGGGTCCCGGCAGACGACAACTTGCAGCTGTTTGTGTTAGCCTTTGGAAGGCAAGCTACCGCTCCGGTCAGCACAGTGACATGTCACCGTTTGCCTGCATATTCAGAGGCGTGACTGTCCTCTTACAGTCGGCTGGAGTAGCACAGAACACGGAGAGACAAGTGTGTGTGGGCAAGTCATCTGTGTTCTGTTCTCACCGCCAGTCTACCAGACTTTACACCACACACATGCTCTCTCGCCGCTTCTGGACGGAATGTGAACCAGCCAGAGCCGAATCCCTCCGATCCCCATTGGCCCAACACACTGTACAGCACACACAGACATGCGGTGAACCATTCCGCGTGCCATGTTTCCCAACAGTCGTGTGCGTACCACCATCGTTAGCGAGCCACGATAGTCGTCAAGTGTACCGTTCCGCTATGGCCGAAGTGTAGTTCCCGTTTCCTCCAGAGAGACGAAGAATGAATGGCACCTCACCCAAGCGTGTCTCGTTCGTATGAAAGCCGTGCATAGCCACCTTTTCCGTATCGAACGGTGACGTTGAAACGAACACACCCGGATGGCCGGCGAAGACCAACAGCAGAAAACCAGCGAACCCCGATGGTCATTAGTCGGATAACCTCGGAAGCTGCCTTGGCGCACTCCGGACTGAGCAACTGTTAGTGGCGGCGGTACGTACCCTCCAGGACAACCACGCTTCGAACAGCCACCAATTACAGGGCCCTGGACCACTAAAGGTTTAAAGTTGACAGTATACCACCACCACCCGCCATATAAGGAAGGAAATCTTCAAGCTTCTAGACCCGGTCTTGGGTGCCAAAAGAACACATACACGAGAACCCCCGAAATTTCATCCAACGTCAATGCTTCACATGTGGTCTTGGGATCATCGTGAATTGCGCTGACCGTTTTTCTTCTTTACTTTTCCTTTCTTTTTCCTTTCTTCTTCCTTTCTTCTGCTTTTCCTCTCCGTGATTCTTTAGACTTGAAAGACACCGCCGTATACTGGCATTTCGTCTTCTGTTCCAGCCCTCCAAGCCACCCCTTTTTTCCTGCTGCTGTTTCTCAATCATTACTCACACCCGCTGCGTCTCCTTTTTTTCCGCTGTTTCACCGATCCAACGAACAGAATACATTCCTGGCGGTCTGTCTTGACGCCACGCCTCGCTTCCTCTCACAATGAACCGCCCTTCGCGTAACGACGATGACTTCGAGCATCCCACCTGGAACCAGAACCCGCCGTTTCTGGCTCCCGACCTGACCACCTGCCAGGACCTCAACGGCATCGCGAATGCCCGCGAGCTGCGCAGCGGCGATGCCGACAAGGCGCCGGGGGCGCTGTATGCCGGGCTTGCGGGGTTGCCGAACTCCTCTATTTGCTCCGACGAGGACGGGCTTGGAGCCCCTCGTAAGTAGCTGCCGTGTCTCTCTTCGTTTTTGCCCTCGTTGCCCCCTTCCCCTCCGCTCTGTGCAGCCGTATTCCTGTTGCTCTCCGGAGAGGGAGCATATATATCTAGACGTTATGCATCTATCCGTCACACACTTGATAATTGCATATCACGGACAAACGCATACCCTCGATACATGCATGAACTGAGGCCGCCGTCGTCGTCGCTCTGTAATCTCGCGTTTGCATGTGCCCCCCATCCTGCTCTGTTCAGCCAACTAACCCGCTTCTCCCCATCCTCAGCATCCGGTGGGCTGCGTAAAGCCATCCGCAGCCTCACCGGCTGCGGAGCCTTACGTGCCCTCCGCCACCAGACCTCCAGCTTCAATTATATGAGCTGGTTCTGGTGGGTTTTATCTGTATATGTGACCTCTACGGTCCTCTCCTCCCTGTCCTCTCCCTCTGCATCCGCGCCCCCGGTCGGCGTCCCGGCAACCCTTGCCGGTGCCCCCGCCCATGGATCCGCGTCCGTCCTCCTTACTGTCCATGACTTCCCCCCGTCGTTCTCCGGCGGCGGCGGCGGTGGCAGCGCCATCACCAACACGCCAATGCGGCGCCGGAACACCTGTGACAGCGCACTCGCCGAAAAGGACGAATATAACATGCCGCTGCATGTCGGAGCGCTCTTCATCATCCTGGCCGTCTCCGGCGGCGCCTGTGCGTTTCCCCTAGTGGCCAAGACGTTCCCGCAGATCCGCGCCCCCGCGGGCCTGTTCTTCGCGACCCGCCACTTCGGAACTGGCATTCTCATTGCCACGGCCTTCGTCCACCTGCTCCCGACCGCCTTCATCTCACTGGGCGACCCCTGCCTCGACGACTTCTGGACCACTGACTACCCGGCCATGCCCGGCGCCATTGCCCTGCTGGGCGTCTTCTTCGTCACCATCATCGAGATGGTGTTCAGTCCGTCGCGCCACCACGGCCACATGACCTTCGACCCCGCCGCTGTAGCCGAGCGTGCGCTGTCCCCCGCCCCCAGCGGCAGAGCTGCCACCCCTCAGCCCGCGGCTGTTCCTGACCTGGAGCTTAGCCGCCGTGTGTCGGGCCGCCCGGCTTCTGGTACCGGCGTGACTCCAAACACCACCACCCACGACGAGGTGATCCATCCCGCCCCTACAGCCCCCGTCTCCGAAGACCAGATGAAGCACGAGGCCAAGTCGACTGCGCGCGGAGCCACCACCACCGATCTCTCAGACGACGACGACTCGTTCATTGAAGGCGTCAACGGCGGTCAAGCCGGCGAGTTCCAGGATATTGCGCGTATTCAGCGGCAGAATAGGCAGATTCTGCAGTGCCGCATGCTCGAGGTTGGAATTCTGTTCCACAGCGTCTTCATCGGCATGGCTCTGAGCGTCTCGACAGGGAGCAGTTTTGTTGTCCTTCTTGTTGCCATTATTTTCCATCGTAAGTGTTTCCCGGGTAACCGCGCTCTCATATAAACATTCCTGCTCGAAATAACACGGTTGATATCTTAAACTTCGACGTCATGTTCGCTAACTGCTGTTGCACAGAAACCTTCGAGGGATTGGCCCTGGGAACCCGCATTGCCGCAATCGACTGGTCCAAGGGTTCGCTTCAGCCCTGGCTGATGGCGCTGGCCTATGGCTGCACGTGAGTACCTCAGCACTTCCTTTTTTTTCCTGCATGCCATCCTCTTCGACGTGGCCGTTTCATCCAATCGGGTGATTTAACGCATCCGCCAATAGACACCCGCATACGCTGAGAATCATGCATCCTAACTGACACTCCCTCTCTCTCCCACACGCTCCCCCCTTCGGGGGTGTGTGGTTTCCCATTCACTTTGTCTCGTTGCAGTACTCCCATCGGCCAAGCTATTGGTCTGGCCACCCACCAGCTGTACAGCCCGTCGTCGGCGCTGGGCCTGATCCTGGTGGGGACCATGAACGCGATTTCGTCGGGCCTGCTGGTGTTTGCCGCGCTGGTCGAGCTGCTGGCGGAAGACTTCCTCAGCGACGAGAGCTGGGATGTGCTGAATGGCCGCCGCCGGGTTGTGGCCTTTGGGCTTGTGATTCTCGGGGCCATCGGCATGAGTGTTGTTGGTGCTTGGGCCTAAGTTGTGCATGTGGTGTGGGGGAGGGGTGTGTGTTTGCGTCTTATTGATTGACTACTCCCCGGCTATTCATTCATTAACACGTCAAGCGGTATCAAATTTACCGCACCCTGGTCACACTCTTCTGGTGGCCTATTTGCGGTGTTGGTCACCCTTCTCAGGCCTGACGGGCAAGTTTGTCCTTGTCTGGTACTTCTCCAACACCGACAGCTCAAGCCTCATTCTTTCCGTTACACTGGTACCCTCGTTGGAAATCATCTCCAGCCGTTCCCTTCGTGGTCTTTTGTGTTTTCTATCTTCTTTGCTCTTTTCTCTTGATTTTGATTCTGCTCTCTCTCTTTTTTTTCATCTCCTATCTAGGCCTTTTATTTCTGCTACTATCTGGCAATTATCGTTTCTCATTTGTTTCTATTTCTAACTGTACTTTATGTTGTTCATTCTTTCGTTTTCTGAAAATATTTTAATTCTACTGGCTGGAGGCAGTCCTATCAATGTGGAGGGCCGACTTGGACTGGGGGCCGGTGATTTTGATGGCGACGTTTTGATTCCCTGTCCTTTTTTTTTCACTACTGTGCGGCCACTGTTCTCATGAGTGAGTCTCCTTATAAACACCCCCAAACAAACAAAAAATGGTACTTTATCTCGCTGGCAGGACCAGCAGAGCCACATATTCATAAATCATGTGTCCCTTAGGTTGCATCGTGACGGACTCACCATTAACCGGCGGCGTGCAGTGTTCAGTCAGAATGAAGGAACACTTCTCGTTTTCCTAAGTAACCTCGTCTGTGTGCACATGTAAGTACATGATACATACATTGTCTCTACATAAGTAATATATACTGCACTGTATCACCGCCATTGTACTGCCCATGTCTCTTATGCATGGTCGCAAAGCTAAATCCACAGGTGGAACTGGGTGTGGGGGGGGTGTGGTGGTCAAAGGTGAAAGGAACAGTGGGTGTATGTATATTGGATCACTTCTCATTTGGGATAACATCGTGTATGAACATGTAAGATTGTTGATTTTGGCCCTAACGTAGAATGCTCTCGCTGGGAACCAAATCATACAGAAAAGGAAATAGGAGTAAGCCAATTTGAGGGAACACGCAAAAAAAGAGCAGGAATATCATAACCGAGATATCGAACAGCATTGTAGGAACAGTCGTAACCGAAGCAAATTAGTCGATTCGGAAAAGGAAAATCAAAACTCAAGACAGTTCAAAACCACGACGAAATACAGGATTGAAGCAATGAAACAAGAACTACAATCTGGAGAAGAACTAAACAGCAGAAAAACGCCCAGGGCTTTAACAGAACAGGAGGGCTCCAACAGAACAGCAGAACAGCAGAAAAGAAACAGCATGATTCAGACAAGTAGTCGACACAACAAGCAGAAAGACAGAAAAAAGGGGTGTAGTGGGAAGCCCGCTGGGCCACGTTGGAAATGTGCGTGCGTGAGTGCAGGTAAGACTAGCCGGACCCTCTGGGCTTCCGGGACTTCTTGGGGCTTCCGGGCGTGCATTTTTTGAGATGGTCTTTCATTTTGTCTGAGCGACGCCAGTCGCCACAGTTCGGACACTGTATTTTGCTGGGCTTTTCTAGATGGTCCTCGGGGTGGCTGGCATTGTACACCGCGAAGGCCTCGTCACTGTGTTTAAGATAGTGCCGTTTGAGGTCCTTGTTGTCCGACCTCGCTGTGCCGCACAGTTTGCACGAGAACTTCCTGTCGTGTTTTCTGTCGATATGTCTCCTATTCCGCTCAGCAGGCCAGGTTAGTGTGTTTTGAAGCCCAGGGGCGATGGAAAGATCAGTGGTGGCTGAGGGCAGATGGCCTCCCACCGAGGACATTCCAGCTGCGTCGGAGCAGGGGAAAGGGGGTGCGTTTGTATCTCGAGCTGGGCCAGCACCTTGCAGCATAGGAGGAGTGATGCAGCTTGCAGACCAAGACTCCCAACAACGGCTTCGACAAGCCATAGTGGGTAGTGGGTGGTTCCCGATCCCCACCCCCCCNCCCCCCCTCTCTCTCTCTCCCCCGGTTCTTCCACAGTGGACTTTCAGGGCCGGTTCTGCACCCAGATGCTGTCAAACTTACTGAATATCACATTGCCTCCATTTCCTCTTACTTGCGCGAAAGACTTCGCTGCAGCGCTCGCACCGAAGGTCTCCGTCCCCAATATCAAGTGTGTGCCTAAGCCTCCCCGGGGGTGGTGGAGGAGCACTCTCTTCGCGTGAAGCATCAGTGTCTCCGGGAGACACTGATTCAGTCATGTCTCCTGGACGCGGAAACTAAAGTTCCGCAGGAGACCCGACTTGCGAAAACAAGTTATTGGGCGAAGATGGGGCCGACGCTATGAGATCGCTGTCGTCGCCAGTGTCGCCGTTGTCGTCGCCGCCGTCGTAGTGGTTGGTGTCGTCGTCGTAGCAAGACAGGTCGATGAACTCATACATGTCGTCCGTCTCTGGGTGCTCAATTTGCGTGTCGAAGTGGGACGAGCTGCTAGTTATATATTCCCGAGCCGCTTCGTCAGAATGCCTGATCTTCTATGTTCATCTGCCTCGGGGGAACAATGGCACCCCTTCCCCCTTTCTCATGGCACTTCACTTGAAGCCGATAAGGGTGCCCATGTACTCGGAAGTAGTACACGCAACCTGCGGAAACCTTGACGCCTGGCCGGCTGAGATTTCTAGATGGCAGACCTGAAGCCAGAAACCTCAGGACACCACCCAAGACCCCTCAGACCAACACGCCCCAGTCCCCCGCCCGCTCCGCTCATCAGTCTTCACACCCCTGGTAGTTTTCACTTTTTGGTAACTATTTGCTTTTCCTTTTTACTGAAACTATAATAGCTCTAATCAGGGGATGGAGTAATGATGCTACTTAGTGGGTAAACGTTACCCCCTAAGATACTAAATCAATGAGGATGGCGAGGAGGGGGTGTAAGTTAATACAGAGCGCGCACAGAGGTAGTGTGCTTACCTGGCGACGGGTTCCGCAGTCCCGTAGTCGTCGTTTCCTTGATTCATGTCCGAGGTGTACCCGTACACGGCATGCTGGTTCCCCCAGTCGTCCATTATAGCGACGTTGGGAGATGGGGATCCTAGATGGTTGTCACACACAAAGACAGCGTTTGTCGCCTGATTAACAAGGAATGCCACACACAGGTTTGAATCTTCCAGGTCACCACCAGGTCATGGTGTGGTTCTCGGATGTGGTTGATTCTTTTTCTTACCCCAATGCTTTTCAAACGAGGAGAATCTGGAATTCCCTGCAGACCATCTGGAGGATTTACACACTCGAAAGGATGGGCGAGTTGCACGGAGAGTCATAGTTTGACGAAGGATCGTGGAGATCAAAGAAAAGAAAAAAAGAAACTCAGACAGAAAGGGAGTGCCGTCGGGGGCGGGACAGCGGAGACACTTTTGAAATGTTTTCGTTTACTGGATCAAGTGAGGCCTACGCCCAAACGGACGACCCAACTTCAGGGCTGTTGGCCACGCGAAGATCTGGTGGGCCTGGACAGTGCAGGCATACAATTTCCTCATTCATCGATGGGGCGGGGTTTGTCGCGGTTTGGCTTGGGGTCCTTGAGTTTTGACTGCCACGGAGGTGTCGGCTGAGGGCAATGTCAGAAAGGAAATGTGAGTCCATACATAATCAGTACGGAGAACGTGGGCGAGGAAGAGAATACAGGCCAGAAGATTCAAGACAAGGGCGAAAAGAAGTGAGCATACACCCACTCCCATTCCCTTACCGAGAAAAGAAAAACACCCGAACAGGGGGCCTAACATGGACCAACGGGCCCATTACTCCAGTTGTTGCATGAAGAAAATGTGGAGCTGGGTGGCCTTGCCACGCCGTGATTGGAAGACATCCAACTCGGGGGGCCGGCAACAAGCTTGGACGTGGCAGACCCATCTCGTGCAAGGGGCGGTGCTAGAGGTGTCGTCAATCGGGGGCCGGCAATGATGCAATAACCCTAGTGTAACCCTAACCCGTCTCCGGCCCCCCGTTGCCGGCCCCCGTCCGCAATTACCCGCGCGTTCCATGCCCCGTGAAAAGCCGACACAACCCCACCTCCGATTTATCACAGTTGTGCCAGCCCCAGCCCCGGTCCGCCGCCGCCACACTCCGACGTCTCCATTTTATCTTTGCGCCTTCCATTCCTCGCCTTTTCTGTCTTTCCTTTCCTGCGTTCATCAGGCACAGGCATGGATGAAAACAGCATGGCCACGAGATCAACAGGTCTATTCCGGTTGCGTCCAAACATGGCCGCCACTACGGCTTGGTCAGCGTGCTGAATCATTCCCGGGCAGGTATTTAAGGATCATCAGTTATGTCATCCGGAATGTCTTCCTTTTTGTCTTCTTCTTGATCTCGTCATCTCGTCCAGTGATTACTCAAGTGACAAAACAAACACCAGATTATCCAGCTACAATCCATCTCTTTTCCCCACCATCACCAAACCCAATACCGCAATAATGCCCTGCTCGTGTGGAACGTCGAATTCGTGCGGTTGCACCGGCCCCAACTCGTGCTCCTGTGGATCGAACTGCGCATGCGAGTCGTGCACTGGCGTAAGACATCCCCAGCTCACCTTATCTCCTCTCCTCGATTCACATTCCGATGCATACTGTGTGTGCTAACTCTCATGTTCAAATTTATCTATCGTAGAAGAACTAAATTCATCATCGTTACCAAACTTACTCTCATGCCCTGGGATTCACTGATGGGTCACGCCGGAAGGGAACTTTAACCACTGTGTTTACTGAACTGAACTTACTCAAGGCATCAATATACTGAATCATTGGTCGATCTGTGCCGACTTCCCCTCGTGAATGAGAATGTGAAGTGAATGTGATCTCACCTGATTTTCCCCCCTCACATAGTAGGGTCGGTTGGTTAATTAGGGTTATGGAAGGTGTTAGGGTTAGGTCTCCGCATTGACCCCAGTGATCTACAAAGCATTTGTGGCTGAGATGGCACATCATCCTCCCATTTATTGTGCCGCAGTGAAGCAGAATCGCAGTCAATTGCCCTTTTCAAGATTCCCCATCCGGCAGGCTCAGACTGCCTCAACCCTAACCCTACAGTTTCCCAGGCATCGTTCCTGGCTGAGCGATTACCGCCTTAGGGAGGCGAGGAAGCTCGCACACTCACGCAGAACGGGGAACCTGACCCCAAAGCACTCTATTTGTTTGGACTACACTCCGAGACTAATCTATATCTTGGAGCTTAACTTATAAGGTGCCGGGAGCCCAACCAAGCAAAGTGGAGAAAGCCTGCGATATAGCCAAGATCAAGCAACCGACCCATCTGGATGGGTTCTGTTCGTTTCTCTCTTATCTCCCCCATTTTCTGACGTGGTATAAGCTGCGGATTTGGACTGCGACATAAGTTCCCTTCGAGCTAGATTGGGACAACCTCAATACTTGGAGCCTCTGGATCCATCGGAGGAGCGGTTTTTTCTCGCGCCGGAACATAAGACGGAGAGACTGCCTCGCTCGGGACAAGAGGGACCACAATCCCGCCACTCACTCTATGAGCAGTGAGACTCGCGTGAGCGCGATGAGACGGACTGTTGGTTGAAAGCCTCCGGTGAGGCCCAGGGTGAGACACACTCACACAGTCAGAAGAGGATCGGCCTGGACCTCTTGTTCCTATCGGCAAGTTTGCGTCTTACTCACATGTGTGCTTGCTTCGCACGGCACGTCTTTCACTTAGGTAGTATGGTATGGTCTGCCCGCTTGGTTTCTCTGTGACTGAGATACGGGCTGCGTACGATTTTCTGGCTGGCCGTGCATTCCCCCTGTCAATACTCTGTTCTGTGACTTGTCTGGTGTATTCTAGAATGGGGGGGAGGGGGAGAGTTGTCCACGCCGCACTTTCTGGCTCTTGGACATCTCCCAACGTTGCATTCTGTGTTATTGTCGCCGTACGAGGTGCTGAGAGGCTGGCCCGCCCCCCAGTCGAGAAAAAAACATGAAAATGGTGTGGAGATATTCATGTTCCTCGGCGAAAGAGAGACTGGGTTATCGATCATTTCCTCACCGGAAGCTATGTCTCTCGCTCGGGTTCTCGCTTTCCCTTCCCCTCCTCTCTCTCTCTCTCTCTCTCCCTTCCCTCGATTTTGACGTGGTATCTGTCAACAGCTCTGTTAGGCAAACCACAGGCCAAGTTTGGTCCTTGTCCCCTCGTTCGTGTTCTAATTCTTCTCTGCAGCCAGCCATTTCCTTGGCCCTCTCAGTCTCGACATATAACACAGGCCTCTTCCTCTCCCTCTCTCTCGCTCTTGTCCCTCCACGCCCACCACCTTTGGAGACTTGACGGCCAATACCGCCAGTTTATCTCCTCCTCTTGGTCTGTACGTGATAGATATATTTATTGAATATCTTAACCCTCATTCCTCCTCTCCGTTCATCATGCGGTCGTTGTCCCTGCTGTCTGCGTGCCTGTTCACGGCTGGCCTGGCCGTGGCGGCTCCGGGCCCCAACACCGGCTCGACCGATCCTGCCACCGGATTGCGGCTCATCAAGCTGTCGCCCGATGCAGAGCCGATCTGGGCTACCGCGGAGGAGAAGGCCGAACTTGCGCTGGCCAACAGAGGATTTGTTGATGTGACCGATGTTCAGGTAGGTGTCTATCTCCGCTGTCTACTTGTTTGTGCCTATGCAGAACGCACACACACACACAAACGCCATCCCGCATCTGAGACACTCCCGATCGCGTATCTGAGGCAAATACCAACGCACAAAATCCCGATCCTACACCGATCCTGCAGACACGAAACGCCACCCCCAAACCCTAGTGTAACAACCCGTGTAACCCACCAAAAATCAGACTTACTCACCCACCTGCTTGTATCTAGGACGCCGAAATCCTTCAGCGCATGTCGGCCGCATATGGCACGCTCGAGGAGAAACGCGCGATTGTGTACCCGACCGAGCTCAAGTACCTGTCCCGGGCGTCATGCTTCATCGAGGACGTCAACGAGGAGGGCCCCCGCGCGTGGTTGCTCACCATGACCGAGTATGTGTTCTCACCGTCCCCCCGTTGTTCCCTTTTCATCTTTAGGGTGTGTGCTAAACACCGCGTATCAGGTTCTGGAACCGTGATTACCGCTCGATCAACGGCACCATCTCCGCCCAGTGGATGCACGATATCCTGGTCAACATCTCGTCGCCCAACCCGGCCATCGAGGTCAAGAAGTTCGAGCACACGTGGAACCAGCCGTCGCTCATCGTCACCATCCCCGGAAAGACCGATGACCTCGGTGAGGACTTCCCGCATCCCCTACCTCCAACGCCCCTCCCCCCACATTCTTCAAACTCCAGCTAACTGCCAAACAAGTCGTCGTCGGCGCCCACTTCGACTCCGTCGGCGGCTCCAGCCCCGGCGCGCGCGCCCCGGGCGCCGAGGACAACGGCTCCGGCTGCGTGGTGCTGATGGAGGCGCTGCGCGTGCTCGCCAAGCGCCACTTCCGGCCGAAGAACACGCTGGAGTTCCACTTCTACGCGGCCGAGGAGGGCGGCCTGCTCGGCGCGGTGGCCCTCTGGAACAAGTACAAGGCCGACGGCAAGTCGGTGGTCGGCTTCGTCAACCAGGACATGGCCGGCTGGTCGCCCAGCGGCCAGGTGTCCGTGTTCACCGACTACGCGGATTCCGGGCTCACCGCGTACGTGCGCCTCGTGGCTGAGGGGTACACCGGCAAGCCAACCACGTCGGACGTGTGCGGGTATGCGTGCTCGGACCATGCCGCCGGGTACTTTGCTGGATTCCGTATGTATCCTCATCATTGCAGGCAGTGGGTCTGGTGTGTATCTTGGGTCGATTTTGCTAACCTTGCTCTTCCCTTCAGCTGCGTCGTATGTCTGCGATGAGCCGATAGATACGGCCGCGTACTGGATCCACAACTCCCGCGATGTCAGACACCCCACTCCCTCTCCTACCTTTTCTTTTCCCCTTATTCAATCCGTCGAGCCCCGAAATACTGACCCGGCCTCTTGCATCTAGACCTACGATAAGGTCGAGTTCGACACCATCTCCAGACACGCCGTCTTCACCCTCGGCTTCCTGCTCGAAGCCTCGCACATCTCCGTGTAAATCCCGAAAGTGTCTTTTCCCTCCTTGCCCCCGCTGACATCCGGCGATTAGAAGGTGAGATTCTAGGGTATATACCAGATCGGGGATATATAGCGAACCAAACGTCAGCGGGTAATTAATACCTCGAAAGCAGACGACGCGTAAAATGCCGGTGTTGGCCTATCTTCCGCCAATCTCACATCATTCTTTCTTTTCTTTGGTACAGTCAGCAACCAAGGTCATGAGCATCGGAGACGTCCCGAATGGAACATTGTTGTGTCCGTCCAGAGGTCTCGGTGCTAGTTGTATTGTGTTTCGTCTTGGGGTTCTATAACACAGCATTTCACGAGCATTAGCAGACAAAGCATTGATGAATGGATGACAATACTAGTCATCAACTTTTAGACCTGTGAGAATGTGAGTCGAGTCAGCTTGACCATCGACGTACTCTCTCTCATCAGTCGCAGAGCCTGTTAGTGACTTTCCGTCGCAGAAGCCGAGCTACGATTATTAAAGAAAGCAAGACACACATCACAGTGTAGAGTTCAGTCTTCCATGCTAGTCTCAATCCAATGCAACGTTATGAGTCGTCTCGTTTGATATATAACTAAAAAGTCAAAGTAATAATGCCCCCCGTCTTCCGACGTCTCGCTCACCAGTTCCGTGCTTCATTCATGCATATAATGATGTTGTTGTTGTTTTTTGTAGGGGTTGGTTTCGTGTTCAGGCATCGCAGCGAGCCTCCCGGCGGGCAGCTTTTACCACTTGGCCTCCTTGCTAGCCAGGAATTCCTTGAGGATGTTCACGATGTTCTGCAGGGCCGCCAGGTAGACGGTCAGATCGGCGACCACCTTCTCCAGCTGCTCGCCGAGCTTGGCGTAGAAGTCCTTGCGGTACGGGCAGGCACCCATGGCGGCGCTGAAGATCGGCTTGACAAGGAACGAGTGGTGCGGCTTCAGCGTGGCCGAATAGGCGGTGCGGAACGAGTCGGCAAGCTCTTCGGTGGGCTTGCTGATGTTGCCGCTGAGGGCGATGCAGGTGAATTCGAGGCCGCTGGAGAGAGACAGAGCGAGAGTGGAGAGTTAGTCAGAGTGCAGTTGTATACGGGGAGG
>LNGK01000006.1:726606-818518 GCA_001510575.1 Knoxdaviesia capensis
GGGGGGCAAAGAGTGGGGAAGTTATGGAGGAGCTGCATCACATGGAACAAAAGCCGAGGGCCTCCGTCTCGCAGGATGTCTGCTCCCATTAAATCTCACAGCAGTCACCACTTACCGGACCAGCCACAACAAGCCCTCGGTGGCAACATGCTTCTTCAGCTTCAGCTCATTGCGGACCAGGTCCTGCAGGTTCTCGGACTCGGCGGGAGCAAACAGCTGGCGTTCGCGGATTTTCTACACCACCACAAACCACATGGCCCGGGAAGATTAGCACACCCTATATCACCCTGCTATATATCACCCGGCGGAGAGGGCGCGCTTCGGAGGGGTGCTACCACGCACCTTGACATTGCCGAGCATGTCGCTCTTGACGGGAGAGAAAGCGACGGAGCCGAGGGCATCTAAAGAATGGGGACCGATAAGTCGGACGTTAGAAACGGAGACAATAGATAGATAAGAATAGAGCAAGCAATGGCTTCCGACTTCTACCATCACCACAGCTTGGGCACAGAGACGACGAAGCTTGGAACAACCACTCCCAACCCAATCAGGCTATGGAACAGCAGCAAGAACACGACCACACCGCCACACACATGAAGTCCCAACCACTCCAGACAAAATACGAGGTTGAAGATGGCCGGAAAATAAAAACTCACCAAAAATCGTCGTCAAGCTCTCGGCAGCCTCGAGGAACTCGGTGGTCGACACAGCCTTGGTGGCCTCGTCAACCGGCACATCGACAAACGACTTGCGGAACGTCTGCACAATGGTGCCGCCGGGGGGGATAACCAACGCCGTAGCCATGGTTTCTGACGTGTATAGAGTTGGGAATGAGGGGATCGTGGGAGGTTCAGAGAAGATCAACGAAGGACCAGATGGAAGCAAGCTTGAGACAAGCAGGATGAAGATGGAAGGAAGATATGTTAGAAGATGAGAAAAGAGAACGAGAACGATTCGGCCCGCCTTCGTAAAGTCGGTGACAAGCTATGGCCGACGAATGCTCGTGGCAAAGTGGAGAGAGTTTCAAGGGGACTGCTTGCTCTCTTTTTGGGGGAACTTCAGTGGGAGGGAGAGGGGTGCAGTACGTGCGAATTGGTATCACTACTGTCCATCTTCATACAATCTGCACCTGTGAATCACAGTGTCCAAGAGTGTAGCCCGCCCCTTTCACTATTGCCGATGGCCTTTTTTGTGCCCCTGTTATTTCCCCGCCACTCACTATCATTTCTTATCCGTTGGCTGTTATCGGAGCACCACCCCAACCCTAGCATTAGGGCTAGGATTACAACCCTAGTATATCTCGGGCGGGTTAGTGCATCAGACAGCCATCCTACCAACCCGAACTCGTTGCCGGAGTCTCCCTCCCGACAATCTCTTGATGCATACATACATGGCAGATATGGGGACCAGAGCGAGGCAGAGAACAGGCATTGGATGTCGACAAGCGAAGTTCCGAGAAAGCCGATTCGCTTCTGAGCAGCTTTGTAGTACATCTCGGCACAGAGGAACAAAGGCATCTTCATCCACGCCTTGGCCGAAGGGGGATACCGGTATCTGTTCGGATCTTGAGCCCGGTCGGAGGCTTGACCACACGAGACTCGGACCCCTCACAGGAGAAGAGCCTCGGTCTGTAGGATTGTCGCCACACGCATGGACGTCAGAAATGAAGGAATTAATCGACGCCTTCTTCGGACTCGGGTTTGGGGAGGCCAGATTACTCCGGGTTTCGGCGCCAGATTACTCCGGGTTTCGGCGCCAGATTACTCCGGGTTTCGGCGCCAGATTACTCCGGGTTTCGGCGCTCGTCGCCGACGACCGGGTTGGACTTCCCAACGACGGTGAAACTGCTAGAAGCAAGAGAGTCCATTAATTGAGATGAAATCTTCCAGAAATATGATAAAAAAATCAACAAGGAAAAGGGTGTCAAGAAGCGGGGAACTGGGGAATCCGGGGAATGCGCTAGGATTTTGCGGCCTGGATCCCACGGCTAATAGTTGAAAGAGGCCGGCCGACCTTGACCGAGACAGGACGGAGAAGGGATGGGTAAGGATAGCTGGTCAAATCCACACCAGTAGGAAAAGAGGATACATGATGATAAGAGAGTGGTGTGTATATGAGATGATTCTCTAGGGCAAGTCCTATCTATTATTAAGAAGAGAGAATAACCAGCTAGATCTGGATTTGATGTATCTAAATAGATTCCTCCTTTTTCACTCTTTAACTACTAACACAGGAGAGCTGAAAGGATTTTAGTCCTGTTTACGAGATGAATGGATGTGCATTACTGCCTATCTGTACCGTTTTACTCAACAGGCCCGTTCTCCTCTCCAGAATCAGGCAACTGTTGCGTTGTATGTCAGTGAGACACTGTTTACGACTCATTGTGTGAGCAGGTGAATCAACTACGAGGACGCTTATAGTGAAGAACTTCAACTCCCTGTGTCCTCGTACTGCACCCTTTCCATGCGGCTGTCAACCTGCTTCTCGGTGTGTGTAACGGTGGGCTCGTCGGCATCGAGCATCTTTTCGTTTGGCTCGGCTCGGTAAACAACTCCGGTGCAGATGTAGCCTGAAGGAGACAAGTCTGGTCAGTCTCTGGTTGTTTCTGGTATGTTGCAATTCTAGTACATGCAGATGAAGTCTCAGTAACATCCTCTTGAACTTGCGAGTCGGCAGTTTGGCGTTGAACATCTCGTCGGGGTTCTCGAGAGACCGGCGGTGGGTGTCCTGCAATTTGAGACTTATTAGATATGTGACTTTGAAGGTATCACGCCCGCGACGCAGGAGTAGTGATAGACGTACGGGTAGGAAGAAGAACACGAAGATAACAGTCACAAAGTTGGAGGCCGCCCAGATGAAGCCCACTGATACACACGGCGCGGAGGAGATTGCTGGGGATCTCGCCAGCCACGACGAAGGCCGTCGGGCCGCAGATGGCCGAGAACACACACTGGAAGAGGATCAGCATGGAAGCCACCACCTTGCCGGTCGTCACGGTCTCGTGTTGGGCGACCCACACAACACCGATAACCAGCATCAATGCCGCCTGGATACCAAAGCCCGACATCAGCAGCGGCCGGCGACGGACGTAGCGGTTGTGGAACACGCCGGCATGGCCCCCCGAAGAGAGATTGTCGTGACCATGATGGAATCGGTGAAGGGGGTCTTGAAGCCGGCCACCTGGAAGAAATACGTCTTGTAGACGGCGATGAAGAGGAACCCCGAGGCGGCATGCATGGTTCCCGCGGCCATGGTCAGCAGCGTGCGGCGGAGCTCGGCGCCGGTGAGCACCATGCGCAGCGCATTCCACCGGCTGATCTTAATCTCCACCAGGCCAGGACGGGACTAGCGGTGACCCGTTCTAGGAAGGCAATGGGGATGAGACGGGGACGAGAGCCCGGAACCCGGAGTTGCCTCTGCGGCTATCCCCGGATCGGCTAGGCTGCCTCCCTCAGGTTTCTGCCAACTCCAAAAACGAGCAACAGCCTGAACCACACTGGCCGGGGTGGCTGCTCAGCTTGATATGGGGGCCTGGAGACATCCATATCCGGCTTGTTCTTTCTTTGCGATGTGGTGATGTTCTACGTGCTAGGACATCATCACCATCTCCTTGACTCCCGCGCATGTGACATTAGGAAGAATGCTCTGTTCTCATCTCCTGGTTCTTTACTCAAACTTCTGCTTGGTTCCAATGCTTTTTGGCTTTCGGCAGTTCTCTCATGTGATAGTTAGGCGTTCACTAAGGTGGGCCACACACTTCACATACAGATAGGTAGATTCCTTATCTCTTTGCCCAGCCGTCGGGATATTTCTCATGCAACTACCTACACAACGCATGCCCCGTTCTGCTCTCCTCTTGTAGTTCTATTCGGGTTCCATTGGTGGCGAGGATCGTAACCCTAACCCTAATCATCATTACCTCCTCAAGAGGACTTGAAGTTCATGCTGTACCCCCCGGTCTTCTCGTCTTGTACCATCTGGAAGTTCTCGGTGCTTAGTCCGAACGGCTTGAGGATGCCGTTTCCAAGCTGTGACAGTGTTAGCATAGATAAGATTCTCAAGCATCCCCGCGGCTGGCGTATGCACTTACATCTTTCAACTTCCCCCACATCTCACCCATCTCGGCCTCCTGCGCGGTTTTCACTCGAGGGGGTAGCACCGCCAGCTGGGCTTTCACGTAGCGCATGTCGGCCGCACCGAGGGTGTCGGTCATGGCAACGAGCACTTTGTAGTCTTCCTCGGCGCCGGCGAGATTGCTCCAGCCGGCCTGTTCGACACGGGCGCGGGCGCGGCGCATGAGGGCCTTGGCGCGGATTCGGCGGATATCTGCGCGTTGCTTCGCTAGGTCGGGGTCGCCTTGGCGCGGGGGTTGCAGTGTCGATGATGACGGTGAGGCGGGCGACGTTGCAGAAGCGGGGCTTTGCGCCGGTGCTGTCAAGCCCGCACCTGCTTTTTGCGCCGCGATGGCTCCGGGGCTGATTATGTCGGCCTCCACATCCTCTTCATCGCCGTCGCCGTGGTGGTCATGATGCGCTTTGCTAGCACTCGAAGTATTGTCGAGCGGGCGGTTGCTGTCGTGGTGGAGGTCCGGGGTGTCCGCTTTCCGGGCCGATAGCGATGCAGTAGCGTCGGCGGGAGGGGGGCCATCGAGGGCGGCCGATGCAGCGTCCAGGGCGTCTAGGGCTTCGGTGGCTGTTGACGCGGCATCTTTCCAGGCCTCCAGCTTCAGATGGCAGGCGGCGATGTTGGATTTGACGACGGCGCAGTCGAAGTGTAGATAGTTGGGGCAGGTTCCCAGAGCTTCGGCATATTTGGTGAGGGCGTCAGAGTATTGGCCAGCGGCAAACAGCGCGTTTGCTGCAGCCTTGATCACATGTGAATCCTGCAGCAGGGCCTATATTGTTTTGCATGGGGGAAATATTAGCTGATTGGCTGGTTGGTTGGTTGCTTTAACAGCTTCAAGAGCTGTCACAATAGCTTAACGCACCCAAACAGCAGCCAATAAGATGTAGTATTGTGGACATTACCTTTTCTTCTTCGGGCGAAAATTTCACGGAATCCGTGGCAAGGTCGTCATCGGCAACCGGGAGAGGGGCAGACGGCGAAGGCGCTGGCTTGGCCATTGAGCGTTCCTGTTTCCTCCGCTGAACAAACCGGGTCTAGCGTTGGACGAGTTGGAATGATAAGGTGAAGTGAAGTGTGTGTGCTCTCAAGGTGAGCAGCAGCGAACGGGCGGGGGAGGAGAGAGTATAAGCTTTTATGGTCGGTGGCGGTCTGCAGAGAGCGGAGTTTTTGTTCTCTTTCTTTCTCCGTAAGTGGATGTCTTTTATCAGGAACAGCCACGCCAACGACGGATTGTGAAAGCTGGCAACTGTTCTGTGCCACACAACCAACTAGGGGAATAAAGTGGATGGGGACGTGACCAGGACGAGCGGACGGCGGATACACGCAGGATAACACAGGCAGCAAACCAGGTGGGTGGATGCAGATTCCCAATTGTGAGGAGGAACAAGGAAAGTCAAGCCTTGCCAGGGTTAGTAGTCGCAGTAGTGGAGGGGTGGAAAAAGGCAGCCGAGAAGCCGTAGAGAGAGGGGCTGAAGATGAGATCGTCCTGTCCCCTAGACCGCAGCCAAGAGAGGAAGAAAGAAGCAGAAAAGTGATAAGGACCGGACGGTATATGATCAACGGCGGGTTCTGGGTTTTAGAGATTCCAGGTCCGCCGGTTGGAGCTGCAGCGTTGTGATAAGAGCGGGTGGAGATGGATGGACTGAAGAGGTTAACGGAAGAAGGATTGAAATCCCAGGTCCAAACGAGGCAACGGAGATACGGCACCACTCACGAAAAGGGGGGCAAATTGACCACCAATCCAGTCCTTATTATATGACAGCCCGTATTAGCTGCAACGCCCACACAGTCTTTTAGGCGCTGTACCCGCTATATGGATTTGCACTGCATCTCAGCGCTTTGTATGGAGGCAATCTCGGGAGCAGGAGCAAGGCCACCCACCACCATCGGACCTTCCCTAACTCTCTGAGATAGGCACTTAGCACTAATTTGTGAGGCTCAGCCAGCTTATATGCATCTAACGGGCCATATGCACTTATCGGAACTACAAAAGTCTTCAACCTGCTCCTTTGCCCCTGGTGTGGAGTTTTGTCTTCTTCTCTCTCTCTCTTCTCCTCTTCTCTCCTCATCTTCGACTCTGTCAACTTCTTCTGTGACTCTCAGCGTATATTCTGTCTTCATTTCCAGATATCTCCATAGCCATATATCCTGATCGACGGCCTTCTACTTGAATTCCTATCCCGATAGATCGATCCTATATCCCCTTGACTTCTTCATACACGCCCATATCACGGCTATCTCAGTCCTTCACCACTGTTCTTGCGCAAGGATTCACTTCTTAGCTCCTAAGCTACTGCTTTTTTCTCCTGTTTAATTTTATCTATCTCCTTGGGCTAATACCACGATTTCCAAAATATTCCCCTAGCCTCAGGTATTCCTTTTTGGGGCTTGGTGTTTCTTTTTTTCTTCTTTTTTTTTTTTTACCTTCGCTCTTCTGCGAATTTTTGCATATATACGAACACCACAGTCCACATACCATTTTGGAGATTTGATAACAATTTATTTGGCTTCAAAAGATTCACAAGTCGACGCACCTATTTTCCCAGAGTATAAATACCTTCTGAAATCTCTCGCTAGTCGTAATTCTCTTCCTCTTCTTCCTCTCTGGATAACCATTATCACTAGCTTCTTCTAAGCTACTCTCTCCCTCTTTCTTCCTCATTGTTCAGGCTTCGTGCTTTCTTCTAAAGATTTACAATGACTCCTCGTACCAAGTCAGTCATTCTATTGTCCTACCCTCTTCTTCTTTTGATGTGAAGAGAGGCCTTATCTCTCCTATCATGCCATAGCCAACTCTTATCTAACCTGCAAACGGCCCTCACTCCTAGCTTCCCCCCCGTCCGGGCTTGTCTCTTTGACATGGACGGCCTCCTCCTGGACACCGAGGACCTGTACTCTGAGTGTGTCAACCTCATCCTCGCCAAGTATGACCGCGGTACCCTCCCCTGGTCGATCAAGGCCAAGCTGCAGGGCCGCCCCGGCCCCGCCGCCTCCGAGGTCTTCCATGCCTGGGCCAACCTGCCCATTTCGAAGGAGCAGTACCTGGCTGAAAACACTGCGCTCCAGGCCAAGCTGTTTCCTACTACGAAGCCGCTCCCCGGCGTTCCGCAGCTGCTCGCCGACCTGGGCCGCACCCGCTACTGGGCCGCCAAGCCGCAGCACGCCGCCGACTCGGGCGCTCTGGTCAACGGCGACGCCGCCACCGCCATCGCCGCCGGCGCCACCCGCCGCGTGCACATCGCCCTCGCCACCAGCTCGCACGAGTCGAATTTCAAGGTCAAGACCTCGCACCTGACCGAGCTCTTCAGCGTGTTCGAGTCGCACCGCCGCGTGCTCGGCGATGATCCGCGCATTCCCAAGGGCCGCGGCAAGCCGCTCCCCGACATCTACCTGCTCGCCCTGAGCACCATCAACGCGTCGCTCGCCCCCGGCGAAGCCCCCATCACCCCCGAGGAGTGCCTCGTCTTCGAGGACAGCGTGCCCGGCGTCGAGGCCGGCCGCCGCGCCGGCATGCGCGTCATCTGGTGCCCGCACCCCATGCTCAAGAAGGAGTACGCCGGCCGTGAGCCCGAGGTGCTGGCCGGCCGCACCGGCGAGGCCGGCGACATCGACATGCACCAGGTCGGCGAGATCGGCGACGGCTGGGCTGAGTACCTGCCCACACTCGCCGACTTCCCCTACGAGAAGTTCGGCATTGCTGTGCCCCCCGTCGAGGTTGAGGCTGAGCCTTGCATGCAGGAGTCTGCCCGCGACGACGTCATCGCCGTGTAAACTGGACGACCACAGCCACATCTCCTTTGGAGAGTTGTCGTCCCTCGCTTCGCAATGACCCCCTCCTCCGTCCTCCCCCTTTTTTTTACGATTCTCACGTTGATGATCCGTTTCGTTTTCTTCCCCTTTACCCCTTTTTTTCCTTTTCTCTTCCCTAGCTTAGTTAGGTTTTTTTTCTTTCGTTTTGTCTTCTTCAAGTGGGATGCGAATTTTAGCCTCCTGGTTTCTTGTTGCTGTCATTGGGTCGGGGATTTTTTTCTGGAGGTCTTTTGTCGCTTCCTTGATGAACAGCAGATTTAGATTAGACTTGAATCATAGACTACGCTGCAAATATTTTGCTTCTTGTGCTGTGTGTTGTGTGTGTGTTTGCAGCCCTGACCTCTCTCTCTCTACTTGACACTCCAGGTGAACATCGCGGCTCCATATGGCACAGGTCCCCCTCCATGCAGCGTCCCATCACGTAACATCACATATTCAGACTAGGACAAAGCTTAACAGGATCAAGAAAATATCTAACAGACTTGAGATATCCGAACACATTCAATGGTATGTATCTACCCTAAAAAGTCAAGTCCACTTCTTTTGATAACACGAAAGAGAAAGTACAAAAATGCCCCGCCCAGAAAAATCCAAAACCCACCCCTACCAATCTAAGGAGAAGAAGAAAAGTCATGATAAAAGAAAGAGAACAAGACAAGAGAACCCTTAAAAATCCAGGAAAAGAGAATAAGAAAAGGAGAAGCCGTGTTAATCATCAGAGGGCATCAAGTGTTCGTACAGTTATGTTGAGCGGCTTTTTTTGGTATATGCTATCAAACCCCCGCTCTCCCAACTTGGACCTCAAGAGAGATCTGTGAAATCCAAACGAGACGTGGAAGAACAATGAGAAGATGAAGAGAAGAAAATGAAAAGGAAACAGAATTGAACAGGGTAAGGGTCAGAAAAGTTTTGAAATAGAAACGAAAAGAAGCTGCTAAACGGTGTTGAATCGAAGAGAGCAGTACCGAAAAAGGGGCTGGAGAGAAAGGACAACACCACACTGACTACTGGAAGAAGTCATCTACTGACTCATCGTCAAAGTGATGCCGGCTTGGAGGTTCATAAAAGTTCTGGTAAGGGTGATTTGGGAGACTGAAATCTCCAAACGCAAGGGGATTGACCGGCGTGGGTAGCGGCTGGACAGAAGCTGCAGCAGCCGCTGCTGCCACAACTGCGGCTTGGGAGGCATGGGCCGTCATCATCGACCGGGCCGTAGCAATGGCGTGAGCTTGTGCCTGTTCAGCTTTGGCCTGCTGTTCACTTGCCGACAAGGACGCCGATGTTGGCCGTGACGCTTTCAAGTGCTGAGGAATCTGTGCCGATTGGTGTCGAGAGTGAAGGGGCTTGATCTTTTGCGCCTGCTGCTGTCCACCAGCACCACGCGAGGACATTGATGGTGACGGAGACAGCGACGCCGATCCTCGGCCGGCCCCTCCTATGGAAGGAGGAGTAATGTCAAATCCAGCAAGTGAAGGACTGCCAGCCATGGACATGCCAAGGAGAGCCGCGCTGGCTTGAGGCAGTTCCCAGCCCCAAGCAGCCTTGAGCTCGTTGTGGACTTTTCCAATCTTCCACCCGGCCTCGGAGTTGATTTTCTCAAGAATTTCGATTACTTCGTCCTGCTCACGCCGTTCCGTTAGAGAAACTGTGGCGATGGCTAGGCTGCGAACAGCAACGCTGGCAATGCCACGGTCGTTACTATGAGCCACGATGCCACAGACCTGATGGGCATGGTGAAGTTGTAGCGCTCGCATCTCATCACTCCTGTGTGCAGGTTCGGTCGGGTTGGTCTCGGCTAACAGACATTGGGCTGTGTGGTAGAAGAGTCTACCAACAATCGCTGAACGCTTCAAGAGCCTGATGGATATTGTAAGGGAAATATTGTGAGTTAGCGACTGCATTCGAGGGAAAGGGACAAAACAGGGGCAAATTTGGAAGACTGACCAGACATTGGGAAATGCACTGCCCGACTTGGTTTGCGACGGATAAAGGTAACCTAGAGGATGCATGGTACGCGGACACGCATTGTTCCAGCGATCACACAACTGCTTCAACTCCTGCCACTGCACAAGGCGATTGCCCGTCCGAATGTGCTCATCGTGTGGTCGCGCCTCCTGATACTTAGGAACACTAGCACGGAAGTTTGCAATCTTCCCCACGATGTAGAGAATCCGGTGCACCCAGATCTCTTCCTCTCCGGTTTCGTGGCCAAGATCAATCTCTTCTTCAATGACAGACGGCGTAATGCCTCGGCTGCTAGCAGCACCTGAGGTAAGTTGACCAGCCCGACTAAAGTCATCAGGCTGTTTCTGGTGGGTATTGGAAGACCGACCATGGTCATCAGCCTCGAAGTCCATGTCTACCCCCCATTGATCAGGGTCCCAGGCCGTAGGCCAGTTGAAGGCGAGGCACGAGAGCACTTCCATGCCAACATTGAGCCAGAAACATGCAGCACCAACGCCAGATGACTTGGCGTTCCAGCCACACTCCCGGATAAGCGCACGAGCACCGGCGATGTGGTTCATCCTGGCGGCAGGCTTCTCAGACATGATCTCATACACGTTCAGCACAACCGCAGTGGTAGCACACTCGGCCGTGTTTCGGTCCGGGTTTTGGAGGCTGCGGAGTAGCTGTGTGGTTGCGGTGTCGTAATAGAACAGGGCCTTTTCATCCTTGATGCCAGCACTGTTGACAAGTGTGAGGTGCTTGACACCGCAGGCAAGGAAGGCGTTAAGAAGCATGGGCGATTTCAATGCCTGGTATGGAATCAAACGGCTGAAATGCTTTTCCTTGTCCAGAGAATCCATCCAAACGCCGACTTCTCGGACAAAGACTTGCATGTACATGACTTCTTCAGCAGAGCTAAGGTACTCCCGCTCACCTGCAGCCAAAGCAATGGGACGGTCGCTCGACTGGGGGGTCATCACATCATCTGGGGACATGGTCTCTGCGCTACCTCCGGTCCAAGAAGTCATAGCAGTGGTTGTACTGGCCCCAGATGCTGTTCCAGTTGGTGTCTTAACACGTGGTTGCATTTGGGGCGGGGGGACGAAAGAGGCAATGCTCGAGGTGTCGCTTGCATGGTACCCATGTGACCGAGACGAAGATCCCGGACCTCCAGATAAGTGAGATGTCGGGAATACACTCGATGTTGAGCTGTAGAGGCCCGATGCCGACGCCGCCGATGCATTGAGACTGATGAATGAAGATCCATCGCTGCGAGCATCACCTGGTGGAGAAACTTCTTTGGCACGACGCATCAGATTGCTGGCTGCTGCGGACCTCAACGAAGCGGACGAATTATCATCAAAGTCTTCGCCAGCATCTTCAGGTCGATGAGGCGAATCGTGTGCGCGGTGACGGGAGCGAGACCGATGGCGTTTGCGTTCTTCTTCGGCAGCGGCATCACGAGCTGACGTGGGAGCCTCGACTGCATAGCGGCTCAAACCTCCCTGGTATTCGGCCGCGATCGACCGCGATTCATCCTGAAACTGAACTGTGAGTGTGTAAAGAGAGTTAGAGGCATAATGAGTGAATAATGCATTGAACAAGTTTAGATACGTACCTGACCAGTCCGCGGTTGGTGGAAGCCTCGGGGGATTGCGCACTTGAACATCGATGAAGTTCAACCGGACACCGCGCTTGCATTCGCGGTTGCTTTTTCGGCAGTTCAGGCAGTCAGGAGTGGCCTCGTCGCATTTGAGATGTCTTTCACGACAAGTTAGACAACCCGTTCGCACACGTTTGGACTTTGCCACGGCCGGAGGGTTGTTGCCGCCATCCTTGTTGTCGGACGGGCCGCCAGCTCCACTACTAGGGCCAGAACCCGATGTGGGGTCACGGTTTGTCGAACTCGACTGAGTGCTGCTGCGGCGTCGGGACGGAACAACGTTAGATGACCGACTGGAGCCGGGCATTATTTCCAACTGAGAGAGACAGTCTCTACCGCGTTGGCAGTAGATGTCCCGATGGTGGATGACAAGGTCAAAGGGGTTGGCTAAGGATGGGCAGTATCTTGGAAGAAATGTGGATGAGCTGCCAGGAGAAATTGAAAGGTAAAAGAAAAATAACTTTGGCAAGATGATATATCGACAGAAGAAAATGGAACAGATGGAAAAGGAAGAGAGTGGCAAATGATTCAAGGGCTGGTGGTGGGGATGGTATGTTGACAGTGATCGCACAAGACCGTCGAGATCGTGGGTTCTTGTAGTGCAAAGACGGAATGTTCTGCGGTTTCAAGAGGTGATGGTGGGATCACAATATATGCGGTATAAGGATGGCTAAGGACGGTGTAGGAGATCGAGCCGGCTAGATGATTGATCTGTGAAGTTTATATCGCGGAATATAGTGTATCATCTGTTTCACAAAATATGCAAACGAGGCTTGAAAAGCGGGAAGCCGAGGAGTCGTTTAGGGGATGGGAACACACGAGGGCGTTGACGAGGAAGAGTTTGAGGATGCGGAACTCTTTACGTCGATAGTCCAGAGAGTGAGATGTCTACAAGACATGAAAAGGTCAATAGGGGAAAGACGAAGGGCAGCAGTGACTTGCGAGTGGATCAAGAATCAAGCATTGTCATAGGTCCGGTGGCATCCTTACATGATATCGTGTTATTCCTCCTGTTCCTTTCTCGGCTGCTGCCAAAATTAGCTGCGTTATCTATATGTGCCTTTGCCCTCTCAGGGTCAGCTAGGTTGTATGAAGGCGTTGGTGGCTGAGGGAGACAGTGTTAGGTGACAGCCTTTATGATTCGAAGGCAGGTTTGGGCGACCCACCGGAAGAGTCGAGACCAACGATGAGAATGATTAAGGCACAGTAAATACGGCACTGGGTGGTCAGGAAGAAATATCCGGCTTCGAAAAGGTGATGGTCGGAGACAAGAGCATGCAGAGGATTGACACGACGGGTCGGTGGTTATCAATGTATCAATTGAGGATATTGGAGAGATAAACGATGAGGTGAAGAAGAAGAGCACAGAAGAGACAGGACAGCCTGTATAAAACAAGCCTAGGGTTTAAAGGTTGAGTATGTCAATGACGAGGATGAAGATGTGAATGGTGATGTGGAAGAGGAAGAAAGAGAGGAGGATGATTGAAAGGTGAGAGGTGAAGAGGAAGATGGAGAGATGTAAGAAAGATTGGTGATGACAAAGATGGGAATGTACCTATGACAGTCGGGAAGGAGCAGGTGATTGAATCTGGGCTGAAGAGTTGAGGAAGGGGCGATGCACAAAAGCACAAAAAGAAACGTGGCAGGAGCCGGAGAAGAAGATGATAATGAACGGGGAGAGAACGGATGAGGCGAGGGCTTCAAGAAAGATGATAGTATCAGAATGTCGATATCGGTCGCACGCGGGTATTTGAGAAAAAGCAGGAGGGGAGAAGATGAAGAAGTCCAAAAGAAGGAAGAAGAATCAGAGTCAGAAGGGACGGGAGGACCAACTTCGACGTTTGTCCCCAAGGTGACGCAGCTGGCTTGTTATATAAAGCGATATATATCGTCAGAAACGCTCGGATCAGATGGGACACCACGAGCAAAGATTCCAAAGCTGGAGAGCTAGCTGGGGGGAGAGGCGGTCGAGGGAATGGCAGATAGCTAGAGATGGTTGTCCTATTTTGGCGTATGATATGTCGGCGGTTGACAATGTGAACAGTTTGTGGAGAGAGAGAGGCAGTGTTTTGTTTGTCTGGTTCGTGGGTCTTTGGTGTAGGTTGACGATATCTGGTCTCGTTATCTGCGGGCTAGCTGCAATTGCTGCATGAAAGCTGCTGATGCGCGGGCGGCGTAGATGTTGTGATCAAGTTGAACAAGAAGCACGCGGCGTGATACAGATATATAAGATGCGGACTGGATGGGGAGAAGAAGGGAGGATCTCCCGCAAACTTAGCTCATGGAGTGATCTCGGAGGTAGAGGCAGAATCCAGTGTGTAAGTGCAAAGGGAAGGAAGAAGAGATGCGTATGTGCGTCCAGGTGTATGTGCGTAAAGTGGATTTTGGTTAGTGTGCGCGCGTGTATGTGTGTGCGGGTGTGCGTTCTCGGACGTTTGTGTCTATATAAAGGAAAACTGACGGGGGGGAGGGATTCGGGGAGATGGGGGGGGTTTGACAAGGGGATAGATAGTTGAGAGAGGGGAGGGGGATGGAAGGGGAGTGAAGAAGAGCCAAGAAGAAGAAATCTCGAAGACGGCCAAAACGAGGAGGGGTGTGTGAGGTAGATGACGAGGATGATGATGAATGGGTGGAGATCATCGCACAACGCACAACGGTCAAGACAGTTTTCAAGATCTAGCGGCGGGCACACATCCAGACAAACACACAAATGGCTTTTATCAGATGTGGGTGTACGTATAGAGGTGTATGGGATAGAGTGTATAAAGTTAATCTTCACGGCCAGCGGCGAGATCGGGAAATAATGGCTTGTCAAGGTAGTGTCTGGGGGGGAAGAGGTATAGCGCATACAGTTCCTCCGTTCTATAAGTAGTCACCACATGGCATGACATACGGACAAAGCAGGAAAGGAAGAACTTTACGGGTCCGATACACACACATGGTCTTGAGGCTGCATGTCAGCGGTTGTTTTGACATTGGGTTAGCTTGAAATATCACTTACCCATCAAGTTCCTTACTTGGCCCCCCTCGGGATTCCTCAGAGCACGAGCCAAAACGGGAGGTATGGGGGACAGAAATGGACATGCGCGCAGCAAAAATATCCTGGAGCACGGTAAGGGAGGGGGTGGACGGGGGGTGTGTAGCAGAAGGCTGATGCTGGTGTTACTCACCCACCTGTGCACATGGATTTGACTGCATATCAAGAAGCAGACGGGCAAGGATCAGATACAGCAAGCAGCAGAGAAAGAGAAAAGCAATATATGAAGGCCAAGATCACGCGAGATCTACAGATACGAAGAAGAAAAGAACGAGGAAAAGAAAAGAAGCGGAGAAGACGTGCGGGTATATTTTGGTTATTTGCGTGTGAAAGACGAAATGGACAAGAGGGTTTGGGATGTGAACGGGCGGGAAGGGGGCACAAGCAAGGACGAGGACCGACGTGGTTCGTCCTGTCACGGGTAACTCCAAGCAATGAAGACGACCACGCAGGCCCGGCCAGGAGTTCGCAAAAAGGAGGGGGTGCGACAGGATAGTGGGAGAGAGGGGACCGAGAAGAAAAGGGGGGAAAAAAACACAGGATAGACGACAGACGACAAAGAACCGTAAGAGGTGAACGGGGGGGGCACCAGTGGTTGGACTTGTTCCATCGATGATCGAGATCGACAAAGAAGATCCAATAATAGACTGACCGTGCCTGAGCACCCGACCTCACACCTTCTTCACCCCCTCCTCCGACGACCTCCTGGAAAATAGAGCCCGCTGTTGGCCGAACCTGGTTCAGGGCCAGCAGAAAGGGACTATGCAAAGCTGGGTTGGCAGGAGAAAGGGGGGGTCGTTGGGCCAGCTGGAGTATCAGATGCAAATAACGTGTGTCTAAATCCAGGCTCTCTCTAGGTTTGTGGGTTGTGCTTCGTGATATTAAGTCAGGAACCCAAGCCCAATATCAAGACCGTAGAGATAGAAATAATCCGAATGCCACGCTACGGCTAAAGAGAAAATGATATAGGATCTTCTTTCCCTTTAGACCTTGTCCCAACGCAACTCTCTCCCTCTCTCGCCTCCTCCTGTCGGCAGGGTATGGTTCATTGAAAGAGGCGTTTTTACACCAACGGATCCCGTTATGGTTAGACCACCCCCGGAGTGTGGAGGAGGGGCGGTGGAGAGCACATTGAAAAAAGAAAAAGAAGATTGGTCTAAACGAGCCAAACGGAGGAAGCAGAAAACGATGTTGTCAAGGCATGTCCATAGTGCGTCTAAGCGGGTCGACTAGCGAAATCCAGAACTTTGACAATTCACCTAAAAAGATTAAGCACATCAGGGCTCTCCGTGGATCACGAACAAGGAAGCGTTCAGCTGCGTAGACACAATCTTCGGATTGTGGGTTGGTGGTGGTGAACTAGGCCGATCGGAAGATGGAGACCAGAGGGGAGAAAGGAACTCTGGGAATCATGACATGTTGCCATCATCATCGACATCACATCCGCTCGAGAGAGCACTGGATGAACACAGGTTTTGTCGATTGCAGTGAAAATCCATATAAGTGAAGAGCAGGTATCAAATACTTTGTCCCGTCTTCGAGAGACTCGCCACACATGCTCGCCACATCACCCGCCACACATACACGGCGCATCCACACTCTTGAGAAACGTGTGGCCCCGAAGGTTAATTTGGTTTCAAGCCACTGTTTGGTATTTGCCGCAGAAACCAAACGAGGCCTCTCTCACCTTCTCTCTCTCTCTCTCCTATCAGTGTGGGTAGATTATATTTAGGCCTCAAACAGATTGTAAGTGGTGGTGGTGAACAGGAAACAGGAGTGGGCCAAGCCCTGTTAGTGACGACGAAGAGACCACACCCACACAACCTCAAAAACAGAAACAAATATTCTTTTTCTGCCTTGAGCCATTTACCAGAGCTGAAGAAAAAGGAGAGAAGAAGAAAATACCGCGAGTATCAGTGGGGGGGGAGAGAAAGAGGGGGGACGAAGGAAAGAAAATATTAAGCAGGGCTGGCCTGGTCGACCCCAGACACTTTTTCACTTTAGGTCGTGTTAGAGAAAATTTCCAAACAAGCTTGTTCGGCTTGAGTTGCTCTCTGGAGCTGATTCGGGAAAGTTAATTAATCGCGGTCGCCAAAATCTTGGTTCCCGTCCTGTCTGGGGTTAGGTTTAAGGTATAGCTCCCGCCTTTTACCAAGTCTTTTTTTTTTCTCGGGCTCTTTTAGGATTCCTGCAGGGCAAGGGTCTTCTTATCTCTTCCCCTCTCTCTTCCTTCTCTGCTTCTGCCCTCTTTATATGTCCATATGTCCATATGTCCCTATCCAACCAGACCCGCGGAACGACACCCCCGGCCCGGACGCAAAAAAAAAAACCAAGGGGCTCTCCCCGGGGCTGTTATTGCCCCCGTGTTTCTTAATACACCCTCAAACTCACGCCCCCTCTTTAAATGGTAACTGTCAGAGGATGATACTAGGGAATGTGTTGTGTGAGTAATGCAGACAGACGACAACATCCAGTTGATGTGAGAAAAGAGAGGAGAAAAAATAGCCCTGGCCTGCGTTGCTTTCCTGCTTGTAATCACCTTATGTCGGTGTCACCAGTGTGTGCAGCGGCCCATGTTTGAGCAGAGAGAGCTCCAATCGAGACACCACACACATCTTACAAAAAGGGTTCATTCAGGAAGCAGCCCGTGCGGCATCTAGCAGGCAGTCCCACCACCTATATGCAGCACGGTTCTGTACAGCATGCATATACTGGCTGTAAGCCCAGTACTCTACATACTCGTAGGTCAGTAAGGAGTTTAGAGCTGGTACATATGCTGATAGGCACACACGGCGTCCCCTCGTTATCCGTGTGTGTGTGAGAGAGTCACCGTGTTACACATAAGTGTACCGTAGACGAGCACTTTCCCACACTGGGACTAACCTCAACAACGCCATGTGTGTTGAGTCGGTATGTACTGTATGTATGTCCAGTGCAAAAAAGAATGGACGGGGGTGGTTGGACGTGACTGTGTCTAACCTTGCATGAAAGGATGCCGCCACCGGATCATAGATAAATCCCGGTCGCCATTGGCAGCCTTTGCGTGCAAGAGCAATCAATTCCCCTATGCCCGAGAAACGGACACACGCACAACACGGATACCAGGTACCAGCACCGAAGCTGCAAGCACCGGCCGGAGTCACCGCGTTTCCTCCCGTCTTCACTTACACCCAAGCAAGGTCGGCAACCACAATCCCACCACCGGTTCCCTCACACTTCCGTCATGGAGACTTAATCCAATATACGTTCAGCCCACGTCGAGTCCTCTCTCGCTTTACCTGTCTAGGTCTAGACCTGTGTAATAGCATTTTTTTTTCTTTATCCCTCTCGCTTGATTGCTGTGTACACTGGTGAGCTGCTGTGCAAACCCGCGTAACACCGGGGAGGGAGGGGAGGGAGACGGTCCCCTCTTTTTTTGGACTCTTGCGTTCTGCGAGTTTGCCGTTTTTGTTGCACTTTGATCCTCGGCCTGGGCGGACGAATCGAATCAGATGGCGTTCGCTATTTCTAGCGGTCTAGATTATTATGCGTGTATATGAGACCGTTCCCCAAGCCCTTTTCCCTTTCTTTCTCTGTGTCTCCCTCTTCCCCCTCCCGCTGAAAGATAAAACAAATGAAAACGCACATCACCAGAAATTGACATCGTCCATTCCCGTGTAACTGTATATAAAATCCGCTCTCAAGGCATAGCTGATAGCCAGGCGTTCCCAGCTTGGATCGTCCTTCTTCCTTCGCGTAAGCACAGAGTGTGTGGCCTAGTCACTGACATCTGATGTCTGGGTGTGGTGGGCTCCCCGCCAGGAACGACATGTTTGATCGTCCAGGGCCCTGTAGATGGTATGTATCCATTTGTCAGGACAGCTGCAGTGGCCAGAGGTGGTGTGGTCGTCTACAAGTATGATCTGCGTCCACTATATCTGGTTGAAGCAGCAAAGGGAACTTTGTTTTCAATGCCCTTAGTGTGTTATGTGGGCATGTTAGTCGGCCAAACCATGTCTACATGTGAAAGAAAGAGAAGATGTCTTGACCCCAGAGTCGATCCCCGAAGAAAACCAAAGCAGTTGAATAGAACACTTGCTTCTCTCTCAAGCCATAGTCCCTAACCTTATTGCAAATGTCAAATGCTCCTTGTTCATAGAGGCCGTTCTAACTGCATGTCCAACTACCTCCGTGTAAGTTGTTGTATCTTACCCATTCAAGACCCGTTAGGGGCCTCTTCGCAGCTGCGGGAAGCCGCATGGCGTTAACGAAAGGAGATCACAACGCCAGCGTCGCTTTTTCATTCTGCCCATCCGTTTCCACCATCATTCCCCTTCCCTTGCGAAGCGAGATGAGAGGTACTACTGACATGTCGTTCGTCGGTTTCGCCTAAGCGGGCGGCGCCATATTGCCATGAGAGGAGAGAAAAAGTTTCAAAAAGAGATGTGGCAGAGGACAGGAGATCAGAATATCTGCAGCTTCCGCAATTACATGCATGGTGATGTTTCCAAAAGAAAAATTCTACATTCTCTCGCTAGCAAACCGTTCAAAGCTTCACTTACATATATAAATGTTTAGCGACCCAGTCTCGGCAGGCCTTCCCTGAACAATCAACCCTCTGTTTCCATCAAGAGAATTTCTTCCTTTTTTTTTTTCCGTTTGTGCTTTTTTTTATTTTTGGCAAATACACACCCCCAAGTCTAGCCAATTCTTTCACTACCCAGTTTTCATGCTAAGCTTCGCCAGTCAACACGCCGAGATATCCAGCATCATGTCCCTCCAATCTCGGTGGTCTCTCTAGTCTCTGATATACTCACAGTTTTCCTTGGGCGGCAACTAAAGATCTATTTTCATCTCGGTCTAGAACTGGATCCATGTCGGGGCTCCTGCTCCCTAGCCGGCCAGGTATATTGGCAGCCTTAGTATTCTCGGGAGTCAGACAGTCCAGACTGTCCCAGTACTGTCAGTGCAGCGGAAGATCTCCCAAGCCACGAAAAAGAGTCCATAGCAGTCTCGGCTCATGTATTTTCTCCTTGGTTCAAAATGACTTCGGATAAGCAGCTGATGGCCATGAGTTCATGGGATCATATTACCCACCACAGATGAAGTTCGATAATGCTGTTCGTGATGCGCATTGACCGTAAGTGAGAGAGAGGGCAGTGTAAGTCCCTCCGGATCTGCTTCCTCTAGTGCCCGTCGCCCATGCTCGCATTGTGAGAGCACCGGCAGTGTCAGTCTTGACCGTTCATGCTGATGATGTAACTCTCGTTGTATTCCCCCCTCGCCGTTTTCTTTTTTTTTTAGACTCCGCGTTCGAGGTCTTGTCCGTCCCGTACCCTCCGAAGCGTGCTCCGGAGTCCAAGCGCCTGTCACGCCCCGACCGAGTTCCTCTTAATATTGCTAGCCCCCTCCTTCGGCACCGCTTGCCTCATTCTGTGTCTTTGGAAGTCCAAGACTGCCAGAAACGGATAGTTCATCAACATGAAATCTTCACTGCCACCTTGGGCCACCTGAATACTACTGTGCCCTTTTTATCTCCCGGCGGTCCCAACCACACTCATGTTCCCGACCTACGCGACGCCGTCCGTAACTCATATTAAATTACCAGCCGCCGCCCCAGGCCATCGCGCCGGCGAGGCTAACATTGACCTGATTTTTCCAAAGCTGAGACTCCGGTCGAGCTGTTGGGCATTTTGCCCATCACATCCGGTCATCGTCCTGATACTAGATAACCTCGACGTCTGAGGGTTGTGAGTCTTGGCTACCATTCACGCCAGACCCAACATTACCTCCCGTCCCAATTTTGTATTCTCCAGGTTTTCTTTTCAGTTCTATCGGGTTGGTTCGTGGGTTCCCCGCTTGAAGATGGCGGTTCCCCCACAGGTACGCCATGTCAAGCTCTGCCCATTTCTTGAACCCATCTGCAGATGCTGCTATTAATAACTATTTACCATGGCGATCTTGAGCTCGCATGGATGGTTGGGATCTTCAGGTGGAAACAACGAAGGAGGGGCGTGAGAGTTATTGAAAAGAAGCCAAGAGACGAGCACATGGAGATCATTCATTGAGCGGTCTAAGAATAGAATGAAGAGCAAAAATTCACAGAGCTATTATTTTCGCAGAAATCCAACTTCTGGTCTTTTTCCGGTTTTGGCATGTGCTGCTCTTGTCGATCAGTCAACCCTGCAGCCATATCGGGGGGTGTGAGTAGGCATCACCTTAGCTCAACGCAGAAAAGAAACAGGAGAAAAAAGAAAACAAAAAAAAAAACGGGAACCATGGAAGAAATCCCCCGATCTAACTAACATGCCTGTCAAGCATGGGGGTGTCATGCTTCTTTTTTCGGGTGTGGTTCCGTCAAAACCCGCTCAAGCTTCAACTACATGTTATGCTGAAACACCATCGCGAAGGAGTGAAGCTCCACGCAGAGCATCAACGTTGTCGCAGATCAGCGCCCCGGCGTTTGTATCTAAGAATAGGTCTCTAGCTCCTCGTTCTTGAGGACTTTCTTCCTGGTGCTCATCAATTTGCAATACATTGATTCACAGAGGAGAAAATATGCCGCCAGAAGACGTCAGTTCCTCGTCCTGCATGTGAGAGTAGCTGAGGGTAGCTTAGGGTGTAGGATTAAACGCTCAGAGCTGCACATGAAAAATAGCACCATATATGACAGATTATCACAGAGTGAATGCTATGAGTTTAGTCTCATATGAGTGAGGCGAGAGTAGAAGCATCATATAGAAACATAGATATCCGTATATATGATCTACATAGACCGTGGTATGTGCGATGGGAGGCTCTATGTTTAGGGTTAGGGTTGTATGGAATGTTGATCACTTCTCACTAAATCTATTCTGTGATCCGAGGTTGAATCCCCCGAGTCAAAGTAATTTACAGATTTGCTTCACACGATCGTGGACACAAATCCAGTTAGACAACCACGTGGAACACCGGCACCAGTTGATTTTCACACCAACTCCACGTCTAATCAAATTCATGAAAAAGGGAATAATAACAGAGATCGTCGCCATACAAATATAAGAGAAGCCACTAAGACCATATGAGGTGAATGTGAGGTTACACCCAACGGGGGAAAGGGAAAAGAAAAAAAGAGACAAGACGAAAGCACAAGCAGACCGCGCGACGTGCTGAGCTATATTACCGTGTCACGCTGGCGGCGGTCTGGTCCAGGACCGCGCGCGCGGCCGAAATCTCGGGCTCGGCGTAGCCGTCCCACCCCTTCTCGCCCGCGCCGTACCGCCGCACAATCTCCGCCAGCTTCGCCGTCGCCTTGGCGTTGAGCGCCTGCACGGTGGCCGGCTCGGGCGGCGGCATGTCGTCGTTGTCCACACCCTTGGGGGCCTTGAGCTTCTCCGACAGGAGCTTGTCGGTGGTCTGTGGAGTGTTCGGCGTCAGTTAACTAACGTGTGAGGTTGCAGATGGGTGGGGAGAGGTTTGGTGGGAGGAGAACCACATACCAGTTTCAAGCCGTAGTATCCCCGCAGGTAGTCGTCGCACAGTTCGATGCTGCGGCAGAATCGTCTCAACGACTCGGAGAGGTACCGGGCTGTGTTGGTTCCTTCGGATCCGGGGGCCGTGGCGGCCATGTACAGAACTTCGGCCAACCGCGCATGCATCTGTAAGTGCCGAGGTTAGCATATGAATCATGAAGCTCAACGGGTTTGGTTCGGTGAGAACATACATTCCAAGCATTGGGCATGAGAACGAGCACCTCCTCCAGCGAGAAGATGGCTTGCTGGTACAGTCCTTGGGAGAGGTACAGGTCTGCGAGTTCCGCCCAGGACTCGCCGTCAGTCGGGGAGTATTCAAGCATGGCTGTTAGTGCTGTGATGGCTTCAGCCGGCCGTCCCAGAGTCTTCGCAAGCGCGGCGCGGCGTTTTACAATGGGCTATTATGCGAGACCCAAGGGATGGCTTGTTAGCAGACATAGTATATACAGTGAGGTCTGTTAAAGACAAGATGGATATAGTATCCCCGAGGGGTTGAGAACATACAATATTCGGCTCCGTAGTCCCAGCCTTTGCCAGAATGGCATCGTACTTCTTGACAACCTCGCTCAGAGCTTCGACGTTGGGCGCAATAGCCTCCTGGTACAGGCCCTGCAGGGCGATGATCTTCTGGTTGGAGTTGCCAAAGCGGAGGACCAGGCGATCGAGCAGCTCCTGGGCGGTCGCGTCGTCGCTGATGCGCAGGCAGGCAATGAGCAGGTTCTCGTAGTTGAGCCAGAGCTCGGCGGACTCGCCGGCGGACAGCAGCGACTGCAGCGGGGACGACGAGAATTTGCGCGGGTTGCCGCGCAGGTACGCCGGGGCTTGCTGGGCGAGTTTGAGCACTTCCTGGTTCGTCAGGATGGCCTGCGGTTGGAAGATCACGGGCGCCATATTTGTCGTTGTTTGTGTGGTGGGAGAAGGAGGGGGGGGGGATTGCGGAGATTCGGTGGTCGGGAGGGACGGAGTCGGAGCGGAACGGGTCTTATCGGTCGGATAAGTGTGAGCACGGAAGAAGGAAGTCACGGCCAATCCCGGAGCTTGACGTGACGGCAACGGAGATGAAGATTTTAATGGCGAATGCTGATGAACTGGAGCTTGGTGATCCAGTGTCGTCGTCAATCGGCGGCTGCTTCATTCGTTTGCTGTCCAGTTCCAAGGCGACAGGGGTTTAGATACGGGGTTTAGCCGTGATTTAGCCCTCATTTGACCTCTTATCGGTTCAACAATTTTTTCCCCTTGAAATTTACGGGGCTATTTCTATACCAGCAATTTTTTTCCTTCTTCTCCCCAATCTCGTTTTTCTCTTTTCAACTCCTCTTCTCTCTGCGTTTGCAGCACATCACAGTTTAACCACCCTATCTCCACGGAGAGCTACTAACTTGAGAAAGAACCAACTGTCCGAGCGCCTGTGCATTGCAACGAGTCAGTACTGAGGATACCATGAGCTCCCTGTCAACAGCGGTAGCCGGTGGCCAAGATGCTATCGTCGAGGCCACGGCATCGCTGAAGCTCACAGAGCTGCAACAGCCGGCACAGTGCAGCCAGGCTGGCGCGGAGACAGAGGCGCGCGATTCGAAAGAGTCGATACCAGAGACAGCAGATGCGTCGTCCTCGTCAGAGGTTGCACCAGTGCCGCCACACCGGTCCCATGATCCACAGTACAACATGAAGCGGAGCGATCCCTTTCAATTTGGCAGCCGTTACCTCAAGGAGCAAGACGACGTGTTCGAGTTCAATGCCTGGGACCACGTGGAGACTGACGATACTTACAAGGAGTATGCGGAGAAGCAGTATGAGCTGCAGCGTCAGTCTCCAGTGTCTGACTATGACAAAAGTGAGTACGATGATAGTTGCATATGTGGTGCTTTTTCTTGTCTTCCCCCAAACCCGCCCCCAGTTATTTTCTGCGGGTTGAGGTTCAACCACCTTCCGCAGAAACCGCTGTCTAGCCGAGGTGATATGATGATTTCCAACTTTTAGCATAGTTCATCTGAATTTCTGTGATGAATCAATCTTTTTTAGTCTTTCGCTCCCATCTGATCCCTCGCGTTAGCATCTTTGTTAATATACCTACAAAGCATACACACTTGGTTGTGTGACACTTTTACTGGCTAAAAGAGTATCAGTTCAGCTAACATTGTCGTCTTTTTCCTCCGAACTCCAGGCAGATTCAACGGCGATCCGGCCAAGTGGTGGAATCTCTTCTACAAGAACAACACGGCCAATTTCTTCAAGGACCGCAAATGGCTGAAGCAAGAATTTCCGGTGCTGGACGAAGTAACACAAGAGGACGCGGGGCCCAAGGTGGTGCTGGAGATCGGTGCGGGGGCCGGCAACACAGCGTTCCCGTTGCTGAAGGACAACAAGAACGCGGGGCTGAAGATCCACGCGTGCGACTTCTCGAAGCAGGCGGTTGCGGTGATGCGGACGCAGGAGGCGTACGTGGCCAGCAACGGCCAGATGCAGGCGGACGTGTGGGACGTGTCGGCCGACAGCTTTCCGGAGGGGCTTGAGGAGGAGTCGGTGGACGTGGCGGTGCTGATCTTCATCTTCTCGGCGCTGGCGCCGACGCAGTGGGCGAAGGCGGTCGACAACGTGTGCCGGCTGCTGAAGCCCGGCGGCCAGGTGTGTTTCCGCGACTACGCGCGCGGCGACCTGGCGCAGGTGCGGTTCCGCAAGGGGCGGTACCTGGACGAGAACTTTTACGTGCGCGGCGACGGCACGCGGGTGTACTTCTTCGACCGCGCCGAGATTGCCGAGCTGTGGGGCGGCGAGGACAAGCTGGTGGTTGAGGAGCTGGCGGTGGACAATCGGCTCATTGTGAACCGCAGCACGCGGGTCAAGATGTACCGGTCGTGGATGCAGGGCCGGTTTCGGAAGAGCCTGCGGCCCAGCGGCGAGGCCTCGGAGCCGTGAGGACCGCGTTTGAGGCACTCTTCCATTCTCTCCGATGCGACGAAGAAGCGTGCAGCCACACACACACTTGGCAGATATATACCCCCGTGGCCAACCGTGGGCTCCGATTCTATCTACGCTGCATAGCCGAACCACATGACGGGCTCCAGACAGCTCGCGGGCCCCGTTCGGCATTTGACGAAGCGACCTTTGAGTACTGCAGCACCGTTTGCAAGCGATAACTTTATGCGATATATTTTCCTTTTCTGCTCAATTTAGAGAGCATGTGCTGTTTGGAAACCCTGTTGTTACGAGATCACTCTGAAAGCAGATCACGAGGCTATATGATTTTTCACGGCGTCACAGCCCCCCAACCGCAAGAAGTTTAGCATTAGATACAAGCCGTTGCAAGAAAGCAAGAATCACGATGGCAAAAGCAGCTCTTCATCGGCCGGAAACAGCACGCACTATTGTAGACATGTGATTTTTAGGGTCGCAAAGCTTAAAATGCTGGGACGATGCGAAAATGACGTAGTAGGGCTACGGTGTGTAATGTACAGTGCGTGGGGTATTTGCACGGCTTGGATATTGAAGCTCGGGGAGTTGGAATCCCGAGCTGAAGAAACGAAGCTTTTTTGAGGTTCGCGATCACCTCACGACGTGTGGCTTTCCATCCTTCCAGGCTAACAGGACCAGAGATATCAGAGTGGTGAAGTTGTTTCGTTGTGTTGCCATTGGCGGTGATGAATGTGTATCTCGGCCCATTGGCCAGCAGATTTGCGCCCAATGTTGCCCTGTGTGAGGAGCATCGAGCAGATCAGGTTCCATGGTTGGTTGGGGGAGGATCAATGGCGACGGACGGCTTATGACTGATTCAGCCATGGATCGGGATTTTTCGGTGCTCCTCGCTCTCTCTGGATTTGACCGAGACGGAGGGAAGCGAGGCTTGGGATGCAGTATTGGCTTACGTTGAGGGGATCTCAAGATAAAGACGAGACGAGGGTTGGGTTCGGGGTCTGTGATATGAGGGACTCTGGATATACCGGATGCCAGATAGACCGGGGGAAGAGTGCTTAGGTGGGCAGGTAGTGGGTACACTCCAGAAAGGGAGCTCATATATCGGTTCGCTGGCGACGAGCATGGGTCAGCTTCCCGATGCACGGTTTCCAGCCACACTTCGCTCCGTCTTGATTGTGGCGTCTGGCTTGACTCTGGCGATAAGCAAAAGATCCGGTGGGAAAGGCAGCAATGATGCCCTATCGTTTGGCAGCTCTCTCTCTCTCTCTCTCTCTCTCTCTCTCTCTCTCTCTCTCCGCCGTCTCTATCTGACACTCTCGCTGTCTTCTCGATCAAGGCTAGCACACGCCCGTGTTTTTGAAGCTTCGCATACTTTGCCACTATAAGCTGCACCCTACTGCCGAAGCGGCCTAGTGTGGATGTGAGTGGTGGAGTGTGGACTGTTTGGCGTATTTCTTTTTTTGACCTGAGGCTTATATGCTTGCTTGTCTTAAATGCCATCATCTGCATCATCAGCATCATCATTCTGTCGATTCCGTGTGTGCGCCTTATCTTCCATCTCCCTTCCTGGCTTGGCCCTTTGTCTTCTGAACCCAGAATCGGTCTTGTTTTCTCTTCCTTTCCTCTTCCGGCCGTGTCACCCGCGATACCGGCTGAAACCGAAACCGTGTCTCATCTCGTTGATAGAGAGAGACTCAGAGAGCCCCAAAGAAGGTCCTCACATACGGCCCTGGTCTCCCCTTTATCCTTACATGCGTGTATCATTCTATACCACCAGCCGAGCTCTTCTCGCTTCACTTCACTGCCCGGATCTCAAGTGTGGCTGGCTGGCGATGCTCGGTCCCGCTTCAGCGTCACCCGGAAACAACACCGCCTCTAGTCCCGTGTCCTGCTGCTAAAAGCTGGAGAACGAATCCATTTTTCTAGTTTCCTAGCTCTCTCTTCGGTCCTGGTTAGCCTCGAGTCTCCGATAATGCTCGATCTGCTGGTGTTGCATCATCATCCATATTTCCCTGGCGATTTCAGCAGAGCAAACGCCAGCTGGGGTTCTTCGGTTGTTATTAAAAACCGCTCATTAGCAGCCTCTGCTTCATTCCGGTGATTTGTCTCTTCTTCCTTCTTCGTTTCTTCATCCATCCATATTTATCTTTTGATTTTTATCTTTTTTTTTTTCCCTTTCTCGTCGGCTGTTTATCTGCTTTCATCCCGGTTATCACCACCCAATTGAGAGCCAATGATCGCCACTTGCTCGGCTTCACATTCCTTCCGTCGAATTCTGCCGCCCAGCGCCGTCTGGCTTCAGAGATCTGCATCATGCCTGGTGAGTTTTGCATTCTAGATCATCAGTAGATTCTGAGACCCCAAAAGGCGAGACAAGACAGGCAGATCTACATCCCTCTCAATGTTGGGGATGGTGAGACTTCTCCTCTCTCATAATCTGCCCCAGACCCGTGTTTCTTCTTCCCGGTCTGGCCTGATCTGATTCTGCCAGCCATGTGTCTTGTCTTGTCTTGTCTTGTCTTGTCGTCATTGTTTCGCAAATCACCTGTAGCCCACATCCCCAAACCTGGTTTCTCCAATCTTTGTTTGGCGGGGGAGGTCCAAACTGTCCTGCTCTCGTTTCCACCATCACTCCGCTGATCAGCACACACACACACACACCACCTATCAAACTCTCATTTCCTCCTCCAAAACCTCTCGTTCCAAGTGAAGATCCATCCCGCCATCCCCCTCAGTTTGTCTAACATATCCGCAAGTCCGTGTCGCAGCAAACACCTCCGGCAGAATGAAGTACGCCGATCCGCGGGATCTGCCGAGCTTCCCGTCGGTGGGCATCAGCGTCAAAGACCGCAACTCGGCCGCTGCCACCGCCGCCCACCTCGGCTGGATCCACCAGGCCACCCCGGCCACCGCCGACCAGCCGGCCCGGCCGTCGCTCATCTCGTCGTCCGCCAGCGCCGCCGCCCTGCAGGCCGCCACCGAGGCCGCCGCCGCCTCAGCCTCGGCCTCGGCCACCAAACCGTCACGCCATAAACGCCATCTCTCAGCCCCGATCGCCACCATCCCGGAACAGCAGCAGCAACAGCACCAGCAACAGCACCAGCAACAGCACCAGCAAGATGCTGCCGCCGCCGCCTCATCGGTCTCCATCCATTATCGCCCGCATCGGTCCTCCGATCTGTCTTCCACGCCTGCCAATGGCGCTGCTGCCTCGGGCGCCACCGCCGCTGGGGACTCTGAGCCTGCTGCCAGACGTCGCAACTCCATTCACGGCATTGCTGCGCGCGCAGCGGTGGCCACTTCCGCCTTATCCCCTTCGTCCACCCAGCCGCCGCCGTCACCACACCCAGCTGCTGTCGCCGCCGCCGGGAAGCAAACTGCAGCGGACGACGAAACCGGACGCCGCCGTCGAAGAAGCTCCGCTGCCGCCTACGCTGCACCGCCATCGGCCGCCAAACCCTCCGGCCACAGCACTGCTGCCGCCGTTGCCGCCTCGTCGTCGGATGCTCCAGGCCACCTAGCCGTCCCGGGAACCACGGCTTCTTCAGCTTCGCAGGCTGCCATTCTTGCCGCCCGGCCGCGAGCCCGGTCTTCGCCCATGCCGTACGTGCCCAGTCGCCAACAGACGACTTCGGACGCGGCGGCCAATGCCCTGCGCGCTGCCGCCCACGCCCACAAGACTTCGCAGCAGCAGCGTGCTTCTGTTGGCGACGCAGGATCCGTGCCCTACACCAACATGCCCCGCAGCATGTTCACATCCCACCCGCCCGTCGGCATTGAAGTCGCCGAGAAGAAACGCGCCGAGGGCCTGCATGCTAGTGCGGTGGCCATGGCCCGCCAGATGTACGCCGTGCAACAGAAGATCGAAAGCGGCCAGATCTCCGATCCCTCCGCCCCGGCCCCGGGCCAGCCCGTCAACCTTCAGGAACTGGCCTACCGCCAGGCCCAGGAGCGGCTGGCCAAGCTGCAGACCGAGTACGCCAAGAACCGAGACCTGCAGGAGTACTACGGAACCCTCCCCGCCTCTGGATCCGGTGCATCCGCTACCGACAGTTCCGCTCTCTGGCGGCTCAACTCCATGCGGGCCAAGCTCCAGCGGCGCGGCCGCTCGTCTTCCTTCGATAGCGACCTGAGCAGCACCGGCAACGGCGTCCGCAGCGGAGAGACCGGCGAAGAAGGCGCCGCCGATCGCCAGCAGTCCGAGCGCATCCGCCGCCAGATGACCATCTTCAGCTCGCGCGTGTCGCAGGTCGACGACAAGAAACGCCGCCAGGACCAGGAGGCCCTGCTGGCGGCCGCGCGCCGCAACGTGCAGGCGCAGATGCAGACCATGGACGAGCGCGTGCTGGAGAGCAACTACCAGGCCGGGCTCGCCAGCCGGCTCAAGCCCGCCATTCTGAGCGAGTGGGAGGTCAAGGCCCACCAGGCCGCGCTCGCGCGCTACGGCACCACGCCCGCCGCCGGCTCGACTACGGCCAACGGCACTACTCCCTCCGGCGGCGGCGGCACGCTCACGAAACGGCCGGCGACGGCGGCGGCTCCCGATACCGGACCGATTGCGATCGCCGGCACCGCGGCCGGGACCACCAAGGAAGTGTTCAACCTCGGGTCTGGGCGCTACATCACGCGCGAGGATGCCGAGCAGATTGCGTCGCGCCGCGTGCAGCCTGTGCTGGACGAGATCGACGAAAAGGCGCGCGAGGAGCGCAAGCGGCTCGCTACGCTCAAGGACGAAGAGGAGACCAAGCGCGCCGAGGCTGAGGCCGAGAAGGAGCGCGAGCGGGTGCGCAAGCAGGATATCAAGGAGGTGCACCGTCAGTACCGTGGTAAGTCGCACTCCTGGGCGTTTCATCTTTGGGGGACCGCAGCGAGTATGTATATGCTAACGTGTTGGTTTGGTCTTCTCCACAGAGCAACAGAAACGCGATGACCGCGAGGCCAAGAAGCGCAAGAAGGAAGAGAAGGCCCAGCGCAAGGCCCACAAGCGCGGCGCATCGACCGCGTCCGCGCTCGACGCCGAGCCCCCCGAAGCAACCAGCGGCGCCGTTGCTCCAGAAGCAGCAGCAACCGCCGCAGGCGTCCCGATCATGGCGGCCGGAGCCGTGATACCACCCGTCGCCACAGCCGGTGGCGGCAGCGGTGGTGGAAATGTGGTGGGTTCAGCCGCGTCCCGCGTCGACTCGGGCCTGTCGGTGCCGTCAACAGCAGTCGACCACCCGACGGCGGCCGCCGGCCCCAGCCCCGACGACACACTGCCTACTCCTACTACTACCCCATCCGACCCAGCTCCATCCAAACGCACCAAGGCGCGTGGCGTACTCTATTCCAAAAACAAACCACCAGCAATTCTAACCACAGGCGCTTCCAACACTGCAGTAAAGTCGCTGCCGCTGTCCAGTGGCAGTGCCGGCAGCCCGCCGCCGCTGGCCAGCCCGACCACGCCAACCGCCGCTGCGGCCAACGGCACGGCGGGGCCGGAGTCGCCCGGCGGGAGCGGCGAGGCGTCCGAGCGCGAGGCGCCGCGCAACAAGGTGCGCAGCTGGCTCAAGGCGCGGTTCCTGCAGCGCCGGCCGTCGGCGAGCAACGGCGCGGCTGCGGCGGCCGGCGGAACAGGCGAGCGCGGGCGCAGCGAGAGTGCGGCGGCTGCACTCGGACAGCCCACCACCGCGACAGTTCCCGAGGGCACTGCTGTTCCGCCGGTGGCCGCCCCCGCGAAGCCGTTTGTCGGCGGCGTTGCACTGCGAGACGCCGAGCACCATCCGGCGGACGGCGGCGGTGGCGGCGGCGGCGGGGTGTCGACGGCGGACAGCACGCCGCTGGCGTCTCCGCGGTCGTTCGCGCGGGCCGACCGCGGCGAGCGCGAGCACTTCGTCGATGCGGAGGAGGGCCCGTTTGCCGTATCGCCGGTCAGTTCGCGGGCGGCCACGCCGACGTCGCTGCACTCGCCGGCGGCGGTGGCGGCGCGCCAGTTGGGACAGAGTCCGGCGCGGGACTCGCGGTTCCGGGAGATTATCGCCTAACTTGAGGTCGTCGTCTTCTTCTTTTTTGTTTCTTGTTTTTCCGTCCTGCTTTGGTCTACCCGGGGACTCATTTCGCCCCCTCTTCTGTTATCTTTCTCTTTTCAATGTGTTTTCAGACATAAGTATATACATATACCACGCTCTGCTTGGGCCCTTCCGCGAATCAAGGTTGAGGCTTACGGACATATACGGGAGGGGCTCGTGTTTTCTTGTTTTCTTGTTTCTTCCTTTTCTCCTTCTGGGGCGTTTTATCTCTCTGTTTTCCACCCCGGGTTTTCATCAGTTTTTTTGAGGCCGGGCAAGATTGATCTACAGTCGATTTGACGGAATCTTGTGTGTGTGAATACTGGACACCATGTACGTACACGAACTAGTGGAGTTGATTTCTCATCTGGGAATAATTATACCTGTTGATATTCCCGGTGTTGTTGACTGTCCCGGCGATGCGTGATGTTGCTCTGTGAGTCTGTCTCGGTCTCTCTCTGTGTATAGGTCTGTTGCTGCCGCGGAACCACAGCCCGGATCTACTCGGAAGCACTCGATCCACAGCCCGATCCTCGATGACATTCTTTGCTCTTTGAAATTCTTCATCAACCACTGACACCGGCATCTCGGCGGGCGTTTGTGGTGGCTGCTTGTGTGGCGTCCGCCGGGGGATTTCCTAACTGCCGACGCCATTTCCCTCCTGTCCACGGTGAAAGTGTTCATCTTCCACTACTCACAGACGTTGCGATGTTTGTGTATCCATACTGTGGCTACTATACAGACACTTTACCGGCACTATATGCACACTCTAATCTCCGGCCCGGAAGTAGCAGATCTTGGTGTGTGGGGAAAGGTCACTTGTCTTTGCAGAGTTTTGTGGGCAAACGGGCTATGTCCGAGAGAGAGAGAGAGAGAGAGAGAGAGAGAGAAAGAAGACAAGCAGAATCTGCACCGACCAAGTGAGTCTCAGTTCTCCATAGCTGAGAGGCCGCCTTTCGGCCCTTGAGCCCGATACCCCGCGAGTGAGTGCCGTCCTCACGGTGGCAGGCAGAGGGAGAGAGACTCCTCACCGTCCTTCACACATCTTCACATCCACCACAAACGCCTGCAAACGCCGGTGCCCGTCCCGGTGATTCTCCGTCGTCACACACCAAGCCCGATGACTTCGTCAAACGCCACAAACAAAACGCAAAAAACAAAATAAAACAAAAAAGCCAAGCTCCCCCGATCCAAGAGATCTTGCTGTTCTTCCCGGAACCGCCAACCTTTCGAACTTGGATCTTCAAATATCTTGTCTCCATGCCCCAGATCAGCCAAGGCAAAATCCCTCTTTCTGTCCGTTCTTTTTTGCTTTTCTGGGGGAAGGCAAATGCAGAGACGACTCCCGGCGCAGATCCCGTGTCGGAGGTTTTTTTTTCTTCTCCATTTATTTATTTATTTTTGATGGCTTTCTTCTCTCTTCTGCCCGAGAGCCATCGTCTTTATTGGCTAGCACCTCCTCACGGCGGATTTCTCCAGTTTCTTTCATATAAGTTAATATCGGCTGCATGCACAGAGACCAGAGGTTTTTTTCCCTCTTCTTTATGTGAGCGGACGCGTGCGTGGCCCTTTGGCATTCAGGCTTCATCTGCGTCTCTCTCCACCGGGTAAAGTATGCCCAGCAGTGTGAAACGAGGTCTGCATTTCTTTTTCGTGATATACTCACTGACTCATATATTAAGTGCACTATCGCTGGTCTTTCTCGGCTGCATCTTATTCGAATGCGGGAATCTGGGGTTTCGTGCATTTTTCTCTGTCTCTTTTATCCCAGAAATGCCAGCAATCTCGTTTTTCCCCGTTCGGAGAGATATCAATCAAGCTTTCTTGTGTTTGCTCTGGGGCCCGTTGCCGATTCCGAGCCACGTATATTGAAGCGTAGATGAGCGAACATTCTTCTGTGGTCATTGCGGTCTCTCAAGTTCCCACATATGTCCACGGTGTATCTTCGCTAATGTACACCGACTCTTGGATCTCCTGTTCCGGTTCTCGGTTCTTTGATTGGCATCCGACCTGGATCTCATCGGAACTTCGTGCCTGGTCCTGGAACTCCTTCCACAGAAACTCGCCCCTTTTCCAGTCCCGTCTCTCAATGTAACTCGCTTCTCTCATCCGATGTTGATCTGTACCACTCCAGGATCGGCCAAATCCACCACCATAATGCCGCCCAAGAAGCAGTGATATATATGTGATGCTCATATGACTGGCAGTCTATATATCACTTATATACAGGAGACATATCGAAGGGACTTGTGTAAACGAATCTAGGATACACTCTCTCTATCAGTGCACTCCATATATTGCATCGTGCATCAACTGCATTTCCGTGACTGCACATGATAAGCCACCGCTTCATCAATATATACCGTCGACCACTCTATTTCATGCATCTCTTCACACTCTCTCGATATTGGCTTTCCCCGGCCCTCAGCCGAACAAGTCCGGGGCAAACCAGACACGGGATGGAAGTTGGCCGGTTTTTCTTCTTCTATTGCCTTCTATAACCCCAATCATATGGGCTTCTGTGTCTGGCTTTCCCGGCAGTTCGATCCCGTATTTGGCGGTTCATATCGGCCTTCCCTGTCTCGACTGGGTAATTCCCCGTCATTTTGGCTGCCACTTTGGACGGTCATGGCTGTGGCATCCAGGCTGATCTCCACGGTCGTGCACAAAACTATAAGAGTCGCCCGTGCCACCCCGATCGAGTTGTCCCTAACGGGAGGAGGACCGAGGCTTCTTCGACTTTGACTTGATTCTGTTGTCCGTGTTGCTTCGTGTCCTTCCGCTGTTAAAAGAATCTCTGCCATTCTGCACACACACACTCTCTCTCTGCCCAACAAGCCTCCCACACCATGCAGCTCACCCGTTCTCTCGCCAGCCTCGCACTCGTTGCGCAGAGCTCGGCCCTGATCCGCTTCTACTGCTCGCAGCTCGTGGTCGAGCGCCTGGATCCGCTGGTCAACCCCGGCGTCAACCCCACGCCCCATCTGCACCAGATCATCGGAGGAGTGAGTTCCCTGTCGTCCCCTGTCTCGTGTCGGCTACACCCACACACCTCACGTATATATATACAGTCAGCTAACACGAGTGCATATGTCTCTAGAACTCCTTCAATGTCACCATGGACCCCCTCAAGGACATGCCGGTCGAGTCGACCTGCACCACCTGCCAGTTCACCGAGGATCTGTCCAACTACTGGACCGCCGTGCTGTTCTTCAAGGCCCAGAACGGCACCTACAAGCGCGTCGGCCAGATCCCCAACGTTGGCTTCGAGGGCTCGCAGGGTGGTATGACGGTGTACTACATGCAGGACGGCCTTGCTGACTACCAGCAGCAGTCCAAGGTCACTGCCTTCAAGAAGGTGCGCTCATTTTATTGTCTCTCTCCCTCCCCGTGAGAATGCGCTTGGACTAACAACCCGTCACCCGCACCTAGGGTTTCCGCATGCTCGTCGGCAACCCGTCATACCGCAGCCAGCAGGAGGCTCGCCGCTTCCGCCAGCTCACCTACACGTGCCTGCAGAACATCAACACCCGTTTCCCCGAGACCCTCGACTTCCCCACCACCCCCTGCCCGGCCGGCATCATGGCCAACGTCCGCTTCCCCACGTGAGTCTCCCTCCTCCTTCTCAAACGTCGTTTCTTCCCTCTGCACCCACCAACCGTTTGATCTAACCTCCTTTCTTTCTCTGCAGCTGCTGGGACGGCGTCAACCTCGACAGCCCCGACCACATGAGTCACGTGGCGTACCCCGAGACCGGCACGTTCGAGTCCAAGGGCGCCTGCCCGGCCACGCACCCCGTCAAGATCCCGCAGCTGATGTACGAGGTCATCTGGGACACGCGGCCGTTCAACAACCCCGCCGACTGGCCCGCCGACGGCCAGCCGTTCGTGTGGAGCTTCGGCGACGACACCGGCTTCGGAAACCACGGCGACTACCTGTTCGGCTGGAAGGACGACTCGCTCCAGCGCACCATGGACACGCCGTGCTACGTCAACTGCAACACGCTGACTACTCAGTCCGTCGCGCAGATGAACTCGTGCGGCATCAAGAGCGTTGTCAACGAGGAGGTTGACGGATGTAAGTCACTGCCTGTTCCCTCTTGTCTATCCACCTTATAATGCATATAAGACATTTATCCTAACGATAATTGCTGCTGTAGGGCTCAAAACTCTCCCCGGATACGACTTCTAAGCGCATGTTGAGCTCGGTATTCCCTATCGCCAAGATTCATAGGGACTGGCCATCTTCGTATGTCGTCAAGCTGTACGACAAGAAACAAGCCATATCAACGCCGAGTCTAACGAGCACGATGCGAGACTCTGACTGATATCAATGGGAACGCGGTGCATTCACTTTGATTCATTCTCTTTCTGTTTTGCTTCTCTTCTCCTCGTCGGCGTGTCTTTTCTCCTTCTTTCCCTTTTCTTTTTTAACTTCATATCACTTTGTTATCACTCGTTTCCAGTAATTTCTCTCTTTTCTTAGTCGTATTGAATGATAATATGCGATTACCCTGAACTGTAATGCTAAGTATATATCAAGGGTACCCTAGAGATTACCTTGTGAACCACCCACATGCTGCCAGCCGCTCTATATACCAAAATTACTCCTTAGCCCCAGCCGAGGACTTATCCAAAAACAAATGCATCCCAGAAACTCCGTGCTCTATCATGATGAAAGCAAAATGCAAATGCTATATAACAAAAGAAAATGATGCGAAAAAAAAAAAAAAAAGGCGCGGGCGCGCTATAGACTTATATGACGCACGTCTGAAAGCAAAAGCTAGAAAGGACGCGGGATTTTTATTTTTTCAAAAGTCGGTCGCCAAATGGCCGGCCGGCCGATGGATCTGACTAGGCGGGGCTAGTCCGTGCTCGACATCGACCAGTGACGGCGCATCACTGACCATCGACATGTGCGCTTGCGGTGAAGCAGAAGTAGTGGAGTGGGCGCGCGAGGCGATGAGGGCCTGGTTGGTGTAGACGGCGGGCCACAGGTCCATGATGAACGAGAAGATGTAGAAGGTGAACACAAAGGCGATGATCCACTCCAGAATAACACCAGCATCGCGCGACGAGTTGCGGCGCACGCACACGCCGAAGCCGATCACCAGAGCCAGCTCGATGACGATGAAGAACAGCTTGATCCAGAACGAGCGGCTCAGGGCCCGGTGGTCGTGGTGGCGCCTGCCGAGGATCTGGTACTCGGCGCAGATGAACACGGCGGAGATCCAGTAGCCGGCGATGAAGAACACGAGGAAGATGCGGTGGGCGTGGGGGAAGCGGTACGTGTCGAAGATCGACAGGAAGATCAGGCCGATGGTGCCGACGCCGGCGAACAGGATGCCGCAGACATCGAGGATCTTCTCGACGCGCGTGGCGTTGGGCACGAGGCGGCCGCGGTGCCGCAGCCACCGCGCCGCCGCGAACGCCGAGTCGAGCAGCAGCGTGGTCACCGAGCAGCCGGCGATGAACAGCGGCTTCAGGCCGTGGGCGCCGACGTCGCTGATGTACGGGATCTTCTCGCCGGCGTCCATTCCTCGGTATGCCCGCTCGTCACGGCCGACGCCCCAGGACAGGATCATGGCGAGGAGCATGCCGAGCCACACGCAGCCGGAGGCCAGCGGGACAAGCTGGATATTGGACTTCAGTTAGTTTTATGCGCTTTGCCCAGGTCGTAAGTCTCTCGTGAGAGAGCTGATTCGAAATCAGAGCAGCAGCCAACATACCCAGTACGAAAAGTACGGCGATTTCCGCGGAAATCTGCGGTGGTGGTTGTGATGCGTGCTGTGCTGTATTGGAGGCATGTTGTTGAAATTTTGTGGGGTTCTTCGGAGCCGACTCGGGCGGAAGGAACGGCGGGCCGGGGAGGGAAGGCACGGAGATCGGAGCGGCAATTCGGCGAACAAGAGACAACAGGCATCAGAAGGCTTAACAACGTAAAATCGAGGAAAGGATACAAGCAGACTGAGAATTTATCTACGGACTAAGATTAAAATGTCAAAAATGGGGGGCCTCTGTCGATTATATAGCGTCGAGCCAAAAAACTGGAGACGTTCGGGTATTTCCAATGCTCTCTTGCGAATCTGGTGATTCAGTTCTGGGCCCGAAAAAGTGGCACTCAATGACAAAAGAACGGAAAAAGCGAAGCAAGGATCCATTAGGAGGATCAGAAAGCCAGAGCTGCACTTTACAGATATAATCCAATACATCATATCCTTGAGGTATAAAACAGTACACCTCCGGAATTAGACAAAACGAGCAAGCGCAGATCCGCTCCACGGATCCAACGGCCTTTCAATTAGGATGGGTCTGGATCCAAGGACGAGGGTCTCACGTGCTTAACAGCGTTCGTTCGGACTTTCTTAGACGTCGTCGGCTCCTTCTATAACAAGAAAAGAAAACACACTCATCTCCCTCCTAGATTTGTTTCCTCGCTCTCTTCTCTCTCTTCTCTCCCTTCTTTCTCTTCAGAATATTCATCTTCATCATACTTCAGTCTCATATTCTTCATAGAGTTACCAGCCTCGAGCCGAGCAATTAAAAAGATGCTCTCAAGAGTCCCCAGTTGCACTTCTACAGGAGGCTCTACGGCGGCTCGAAACCTTTCAGGCAGATCTGCGTGGACTGCGAGAAACCCTCGCCGAGCTCAAAGCAAGTACCAGCAAGCACCAACACGACCAAGACCAATATCGAAGCCAGGTCAAGAAAGCTTTCGAGGATCAAGATTTGAATCTCAAAGCAAGAGATACGAATCACCGGGCATTACTAACCAACGCCAAGGCCACTGACGGTACGGCACACATCAAACCATTGATGGCAGCCGTTTCCCGGCGACACTCTCTGATCTCAAGGCCTTGAGCTGGAAGTTTCGTTCTGCTTCTCTGTGTTCGTTTTTTATCATGCTAACTCCGTTGCAGCCGAGAGCGTAGCCCGTCTCCTGAATGCATATATATGGCTTAACGGTGCCAACCCCGAAGGCAGAACGGCCCATGATCCTTCGAAGGCACTTGGGGTTATCCGATTCATTGCCGCCAACTGTTACTGGTGGGGGGAGATTGTGGGTTGGGGGGTGAGTGCGTGGTGTGGCAGCCACCTCTTGCATTTCCAATATATCTGCCCCATGTTCCAGGGGCTGTGCCACGGTGATTCGATGCAAATTCCGATCGATTCCGGGTTGTGACCTTCTGGAACGTCCCACCGAGCGGGAATCGGGTGATGACGTTGGTTGCTTTGGTTTTTTTGTGGGAAGGGCATTAAAGCCACAGGTTTGAAAGACACTTTAACTCCGTGCATACCAGATATCTCTCAGCCATGACGTCGATCGTCACCTGTAAGACTTATGAAATTCTCGAATAGGAACACAGGGTCCTCCCCTGTTCATGGCTAGGCCTTGATTGGGGTGATGATCTGGAACGTTGTTGGAGAGTCGGCAAGCGATTCAGGCATAAGAGCGTTATTAAATTACCGCAGCAGAGATCTGACTCCGGTCAAAAAGCAGTATCAAAGTACAATTCAAGCTGAGAACGGAACATTTTCTACCCAAGCATAATCTTGAATTAAAGACAGGGCCAGACATTCAATGATGATGCCAAAAGCGATTTGGTGAAAACGTCGGTAGCGGCCAAGATGGCAAGCCAGCGCCACACCTGAAATCCTGCGCCACCTTTTGCGTGGCTAGTGTGGCTTGTCCACCAAATCACCACCTTCACCTTGAAGCTTGCTTAATTCACACATTCGTCTTCCTCCATCACCATCCCACAATCTCCCCACAAACACACAACCATGTCGGGATCTCCAATTGTTGCCCGATCGCCCTCGATACACCTCGGCCGGCCGGGCCGGTCGCCCCTCCGGCCATCGCCGCTCTCGCCCAGCAACGCCAGCGCCGGTCCTAAGCGGACGCTCGGCGCTCCGGCGGCGCTGTTCTCGGCCACCGCGACCACCTCCGCCGCGACAACCCCGGCCGCCTCGGCCCCTCTCCCGTCGTCGTCTTCCGCTACTCCTGCCGCGACTTCTGCAGCTGCCGCTCCCGACAACGCCGCACCCCCCTCGTCGCTCGACCTCGCCGAGATGATGAACGACGCCGAAAAGCTCAAGTACGTGCGCACCAAACGCCTGGGCGAGGGCACCTACGCCGTGGTGTACCTGGGCCACCTCCGATCCGACCCGAGCCAGCGCGTGGCCATCAAGAAGATCAAAGTCCAGCGCGACTACATGGACGGACTACCGCCCGACGCGGTGCGCGAGATCAAGCACCTGCAGGAGCTGCAGCACCCAAACATCATCTCGCTGCTGTCGGTGTTCTCGTCCAAGGACCAGAACCTCAACCTGGTGCTCGAGTACCTGCCGCTGGGCGACCTGGAGATGCTGATCCGCGACACCAACGCCGTGCGCTACGGCGTGCCCGACATCAAGGCGTGGATGGGCATGCTGGCGCGCGCCGTGTGGTTCTGCCACGCCAACTTCGTGCTGCACCGCGACATCAAGCCGAACAACCTGCTGATCAGCGCCGACGGCGAGGTCAAGCTCGCCGATTTCGGCCTCGCCCGCGGCTTCGCCGACCCGCACCAGATCATGACGTCGCAGGTCATCACGCGCTGGTACCGCCCGCCCGAGCTGCTGTTCGCCGCGCACCACTACGCCGGCGCCGTCGACGTGTGGTCGGTCGGCTGCGTGTTCGCCGAGCTGATCCTGCGCACGCCGTACCTGCCCGGCGACACCGACATCCACCAGATCGAGCTGGTGTGCCGCGAGTTCGGCACGCCGACCGACGACTCGTGGCCGGGCGTCACCTCGCTCAAGGACTTCCACGCCGTGCCGTCCGAGCCGTTCGCCGCGCGCCCGCGCGAGTACTTCCAGTCGCGCTTCGCCATGATCGGCCAGTCCGGCGTCGACCTGCTGCTCAAGATGCTGGTCATGGACCCGCGCCGCCGCATCACCGCCGTCGACATCCTGCGCCACGACTGGTGGAAATCCGACCCCAAGCCGCGCGCCAAGCGGGACCTGCCACGCAAGGCACCGACGGCTGCCCCTGCCGCCGCCGCCGCCGCTGACGGCAAGGCCGGAGATAAGCGGAGACCCGGGCTTGCCGACGACGACCGCGCCGCCCGGATCGCCCGCAAGCTAGATTTCACCCAGCAGTAACGAGACTGGAACGATCATCCATCGATGGCTCCAGTATGAACAGCTCCTCACTACTAACGACTTCTTGAAACCGGCGTTCATAATTTGCTGTTTGTTTTTCTTGTGTGTCTTTTGAGCTGTATCCAGCTCATTTCTTTTTCTCGGCTCATGGAGTTAGGCACGGGGGTTCTGTCTGGGCTAGGTTCACGGGAGTGAACCCCCAAAGTAAAATGCATAGCACGGATTAAATCAATCATAATTCAATACTGTTTCCTCTTAAAGACGGAAATATTCAATCGCATTCACTTCATCATCTTGTGTGTATATATAACCAGTATGAGCGCATCTAGAACAGCACGTCAATATGTACATGACAGACGTTAAAAAAACCCCCCCCCCCGAGACATCTTCAATGAACCCGTCCACGATATCTCCAACAAGCAACCAAACAACCACAGTCTGTCGTCACAGCTCACATCACTGCACACTCCATGCCGTACATAGCCCGCTCTACGTCCCGGCGGACCTGGTACCAGTCGGCGCGGCGCTGAGCAAACTCATACACCTCCTCGGCCCGAAACACGCCCGCAAAGCGATCGCCATCAGCAATAACGGCCGCCATCTCGCGTGCGTGGCGCGCGGCATCGATAAGGTAGATCTGGCTCAGCTCGCGCAGCGCGGCAAAGTACGGCATCAGGTCGGTGTTGCGCAGCGACCGCGCAAAGTCCGCGTACAGGTTGGTGTCGGAGATCAGCTTGATGGCGCCGGCAGTGCTGATGCGCTGGCGCTTCAGGTGCTTGCAGATCGCCACGAACAGCCGCTGGCCGACCTCGCCGTTGAACACGTCCAGCATCGACTTGTCGGTCGTGCCCACCAGCATACGCGTGTGCGACGACAGCAGCGCAACGACCCGCTGCGCCGTCGGCGTCGGCCCAATGTCAATGTCGCCGCCGCCGCCCTTCTCGAACGCGCTGCCGCTCGCCGCCGCCGGGTTGTAATCCGACGGCAACTGCGTTGTGGCCTGCACGTACTCGACCTCGTCCATCAGCACGTCGATGCCCTTGTTCAGCCCTGCCGCGACGTTCTCGTCAAGCATCTGCTCGAACCGCTTCTTCGCCATCGCTGCCGGGTCGAGAAAGTCGTTCTTGTCGACAATGCGCCGCGACGACAGCTGCTGCTCGTAGAACACGTCGATCATCTGCGATATGAGATCTCCCACGTTTACCAGCTCGATAAACGTCACCAGCGGCGCCACGCTCGGCGTCCCTCCCGCCGACCCCGAGCTTTCTCCGGGGGCACTCTCGCCTTTCTCCTTGCTATCGTTCTCGCCGCCGTTCTTGCCGGGCGCCACATCTCGTGGGTTATACTGCGATAGATGCGAGATGGCCTTGACGAATCCCGTGCGCACATGGTGTTCGCCAAGCGACCGCAGAAGCGACACAAAGATAGCCGCACATTGCTCGCGCGCCTCTTCACCGGCCTGGCCGCCCAGCGGCATGATCACCGACGCACGGCCAATGCTCGACTTGGCCATGTGCACAAGATCCAGCGCCATTTCAATGCTGAACAGTGACCGAATACCCTCCATACGCGATGCCATCAGCGCTGTCTTGGCTGCCAGTTCATCCGATGGCGCCTTAGGATCGCCCGGAAGCGGCGTTCTCCGGCCATCGGGTGCCACGGAGGACCCCGACGGCGTCATGGTGCCTGCGCCTGGGTTAGGACTGTGCGATCGTGACGGGATAGGCGAGGGCGCGATGGATGCCATGGGCTTGGCTGCGGAGGACGAGCTTCCGCCAAACGGACCCGTCAACGGAATCGTCGGCAACGCCACCAGCGTCGGCAGGGACGGAAGCACGCTGACGGGCATCATCACGACCTTCTTGAACGTGCTGAGAAAGTCCTTCTTGTCGGCCTGGCGGTTGAAGTTGCCCAGGAAGAACGATTCGGCGCTCGCATCGTCGTCGCTCAGCTTCTTCTCCCACTCGCCCACCTTCAGCTCGGCCTGCTTCGAGAAATAGTCCAGCTCCTCCTGCAGATACGTGAAGAGATGCGGCTCAAACACCCGCAGCGTCATCTCCTTCACCCGGTTCTGTAGTGCCTCCACGCGCAGTTCTGCGTCTGTTTTCACAATGTCGGCCTGGCTGGGTTCGTGGGCCGCCCGGCCGCTGCTAGTCGGCCGGCGGCCCCATTTGCCGGATGGGGACAGCATCGGCGCTTTGATCGATAGCTCTTCGCCCTTGACATACTCGGGCAGTGGTGGCCGCAGAGACTGGAAGAACTGTAGGGCCTGCTCAAACACACCAGAAACTGCTTTTAAATACACCTGGGTGTCACGCTCGTGAGCATCGTCAAACAGCGCAGCAGCGTAGTCCATAATCAGCTCCTCACGCACCCGCTCCACTAGAGCCCAGAACACCGCCTCAGCCTGTGCCTCGGGGAAGATTTTCGACACAATGGCCGATTGCTCGTTCAGCTTCACAAGTAACGACTGGAAGAACTGGTGTGACGGGCCCAGGTTTATCTCGCCTTCCGCTGCCGAGTTCAGGCACGCACGCGAGTCCATGGCCATCAGGTCGGCGCTGTTGAAGATGGGGTGTTTGTCAACAAACAAGCCCGCGCCGGCCCCGCCGCCGTTCAGAGTGTGTAGCACGCCAGCGTATCGCTTCATACGGCCCTCGACATCCCAAAACTCGTAGCCCTGCTCAAACTCGCGCAGCACTGCTGTCTCGAAGATGCCCGTCATGGCGATGAGCTTCTCGTGGCGCTGGGTGGCTCCGTCGGCCCAGTCGCTGTGGGCAAACACCGACAGGTTGGCCAGCATGCGGGCCTGGCGCTCGGGGTCGCGGAACACTTTGAACACGGCCGGGTCGGCGTGGCTCTGGGCCTGCACGAGGTCGAAGTAGAACGGGGCCAGCACGCCGTAGATCTTCCCGAACTCGGCCCGCGCCTGGCCCCGAACACTCCGGGCATTCTTTAGTACGTCCAGCATGGCCTGTGGGTCTCGAACCGGGTCCTTCGATGCCGCCATCACCGACACTTCGGCAAAGCCGTCGCTCCGCGTAATGGCAGCGTTGGCTTGGGCGGCCTGCTGCCGTTGCTCAGCTTCCTCAGCCACAGCGTCAAACAGCGTAGTCGACCCCGGTGGAGGGGGGATCCCGCGCCGGCCAGCGTCCGCATGACCCGGTGCCACTACCGCCCCACCAGCTCCGACACCACTCGCTGCTGCTGCGGCGGCTTGCTGAGCAGAAAGCGTTTCCCGCCTCCGACGCACCGCCAGCTCGAATGTTTTCCGCGCCTCCGTTTCATCCCAGCACCCCATGCTCTTCAATCGGGCTACCCACTTTGTGTCGTCATATACCATTTCCCGGAATCGGCGGGATACTCGAGCGGCTCGCATGAGGTCGGGAATAGGGAGGTAGTCCAAGATAGTCACGATGATCTCTACACAGCAAGCACACATGAAAATCACGTCACACCAGGTCAGCATATAATCAGGCACACACAACACGTTCGTCACGAAAGGCACGAGCTAAGGAGGAGTCCCGTACCGGCGGGCAACGACGCCCGACTGTCCAGCATCTCGGTGGCTTTGAGAGCCGTCAGGATGCTCCCGTTCAACGGCCGGCCGTGGCCGGGCCGGGAACTATACATGGCCGAAGACGGAGCTGTGAGGGCCAGCCGTCTTGGCACCTTGTGGGACAAGCTTCGGAGATTTTCGGTCTTGTTTGTCTTTCGTGGAGTGTCGGCGAAACTAAAACGAAATTGAGATGATGAAAGGGCGCTCTGGTGGCGTGAAGTGAAGAATGTCTTAGGGCGGCGACGTCAGAAGTCTGGTGATGGTGGGATGGAGTCAGTGAATGGATGATTCAAGTGAGGAAAGAGGCGCTTTTGACAGGTTCAGCTCAGATCGGGAGTTCTTCGTTGGTTCATAAGAAGTTAATCGAGTATTCGTAAAAAGCTCAACATAAGTTGAGAATGGCCTCCTTGAAAGACTTCATGATCCAGTCGAAGTGAGTTTAGCTGGATTTCGGCGGTGCATTTGTGGAACACGAACTTATGGCCTGGGGGGGGTTTCTAACTCGGAGACAAGTGGTACCAGCTGGGGCCAGCTGTACAGCCCTTTGAACCCTAGTCTCACGACTCTGTTAGGGTTATCATCCACCACCAAACGCACCAACTTCACCGGCTCCATGTTCACAGGAAAGATCAGATATATATAGAAATTAAAATCAAACCAGATATTGCTTCTTCGAGATTTTTTTTATGAACAAGAACTCTTTGCCACACGCCACACGTTTGGGGGAAGATACAGATCACAAAACCGCCGAATGAATGCATGCAAACGCAATCCACCAGATCCTCCAGCAACGAATGGCTCAATGAAGAGAGTACAAGAAGGGTGATTCCCCACAAGATCATGAGAAGAGAAAAAAGTCTATGTATGTGAATTTCAATACAACTTGGTATATAAGTCAAAATGTCGAGTTCGGTCCACTGATCCCAGTAGCAAAATGAACAGATGATCTACTGGAGGAAGGTGAAAAGATTGGTGTGCAGGATATTCATGGCTCTGGTGGCATTCTCGGCGTTGATGACACAAGATATGTTGATCTCGCTCGCTCCTATAAACCCAGTGCGTCAGCAATGGTACAACGGAAAGGGTGGGACGGAAAAGGAGATATTCGCTTACCCTGAGAAATCATCTCAATGTTGACGCCATGCTCGCCAAGCGTGGAAAACATACGCCCAGCAATACCGATCATCTGCTTCATCTCCGCACCAACAAGACTGAGGATAGCCATGCTGTCGAGTACGGTGACGTCGCCGCACTCGCCCAGATCCCGCGTAGCGTTGTTGAACACCTCACGCTCGGTGTTCGCCGCGTGGATGGCCAGCGACACGTGCACCTCGGACGTCGAAATGAGGTCGACAGAGATATGGTAGCGGTCGAGGATGGCGAAGATGTGGGCAAAGAAGCCGTGCGATATCGACCGCTTGTTGGAGAGCACGTTGATTATCGAGATGTTGTCCTTGATGGTCACCGCCGTGGGTCGCTTTGGCGTAGACCGGCGCTGGATCGGGCTGCCCCCCGTGGCTCCGGCAGATCCGGCCCGCTGCAGGCCCTGGCTAGCCGTAAGGCCCAGGTCGGGAACCACAATGGTGCCGTTGCCCTGGGGGTTCTTCACGTTCTTAATGCGGATGGGGATCGGGGGATCGGCGCGGATCACCTGGTCCATGGTGAGATGGTGGATCACCTCAGAGCCGTAGAACGTGAGCTCAGCAGCCTCGGCAGGGGTGATTGAAGACAACAGCCGTGCGGTGGGGACCTTGCTGGGATCGGCAGTGAAAATTCCATCAACCTCCTTCCACACCTGAAGTTCGTCGGCCTTGAGAGCCACGGCGCACAGCGCAGCGCAGAGATCCGTGTAGCCACGGCCAACGTCTCCGTCAATGAGACTTCCGGGAACGTTGCCGAAGAATCCGGTAACTACAGGGACACGGGGTCCGCAGGACAGAATCTTCTTCCGGAAGACAGCGGCAGCATCAACGTAGAAAGCACGGTCCAGTCTTGACGCCGGGTCATAGTGGAGGACATCAGACAGATCGACATACTCGGCGTCAACGCCCTGCTCAGGTGGCATCAATCTGGGATTAGCGTTTCTCCTCCTCCACGATGGCCGTTCAAGCACATACCTTGTCTTGTAATAGCGCAGTCATGAAGCGGCAGCTCAGCTTCTCGCCAAAGCTGACGACGCGATCCTTTGCGCGCGAATTCACTTCAAGGTTGAAGCGCTTAGCCGCAACGATGTATTCGTACAGTTCGCAGCATTCGTCCTCCATGGCCTTTGCGACAGTCTCTTTCAACTTGACATCCTGGACGTATGTCTTCACAGCGTTCACGTGGTCCTCCGAGATGGTGTCAATAAGAGCCTTGACTTCCTCAACCAGGCGGCATTGTGTCTCGTCGTCCCCCGCATTTGATACCACGGCTTGTAGCTTTGAGAAGACTCCAATGAGACTTTGCATAATAGGTTAGTTAGTTGGTGATCATATGCAAACACGGAGATGCGTGTCTGGAACAAACTCTAGGCGACGTACCGACTTGTGGTGCCCTCGACCTTCTTCCCAGTACTCCGGGCTGAGCAGACAACGACAATCTTATTCCGTGGGAGATAGTCCCTATAAAAAAGGACAATAGATGTCAATGGTTAGGGCTAGATCGCATATATAATTGGACAGTCCCATGTCCACCGCCCAGTGATATCTTGAAAACCGAGGGATTATCATTTACCGAACAATTTCGACGGCAATCTATTGGGTTCGATATCAGCTGTTTGTCCAATCAAATCTGCAGATACCAAACTCATCAGGCACGGATTTTTACTCACCTGCACAGGAAACTTGCCAACACTTGTTCCGCCAAACTTCTGAACTACCCAGCCATTTGGCGATGAGTTTGACGCGACGGAGTTTTCTAGTGACATTTTGGCCGAAGGGGGGGATGTGTGATATACTGGTGAGAGACAAACAGTGAGGAGAGTAACCAGAAATATGGTCAAACGCCAAAAGGAAGATATAGAGAGGGTTGTTATACACGAGCAAGATCTCAGATAGATATCAATTGAGATGACTCAAAAAGTAGCACACCCTGGTACTTTTCCAAGCCAATGCAATGCCACAGGTGGTGGTGAGATACGGTCCTTTCCAATACCAGCAGTCGTCACCAGGCCGATGAGATGTAAGACTGCGGATTCTGAGAGAAGGGTGTAGCCGACAGAAAGATTTGGAAGAAACGAGATATGTTCGTCCGTTTCTCCAAGGAAGCTGCGGAAACTATGTCCGTACTGTTCAGATGGTCTTGGCCCGGGCTTTGCTGCCTTGGAGGGGTACCAGATTAGCAGGAGAACCAGGTATAGGGCGCGCAGATCACGGAGGACAAAACGGAGATGTGTGGCAGTATGTAGATGGAGACCCAAAAGAGTTCAGCGATGGGGAGGATGCACAGGAGAATATATGAGGTGTAGTTCAATGGAAGTGCACAGCTTGAGAGAAAAAAAATATATAGCTGGCAACTCTCGAAACAGCGCTATCGGAGGGGACTGTGGGGCGTCTGTGTGGATTTCACTAACTCACCCGTTGCAAAACAGAGAAAGACAGGAAACTGAAGCAATTCCCGTTTGGAAGAGAAGAAAACAGTGCCGAAGACGAAAACGAAGCAGGAATGAATAGATGCAAAAATTCAGAGGTTGTATGTCCGGACGAACAAACGGGGCAAAAGCAAGGCGGAGTGAGAATGACTCTTACTCTCCTCCTCGTTGAGGGATCCCAGGGGAAAGAGAGGGTTAAAAATATAAAAAATAAAAAATAAAAACCAGCTAAGGAGTGCAGAAGTAATTGCGGTAAAGCTTGCAGTCCCACCGCCTACAAACCGTCCGGAGAAAAAAGTGAGAAAAAGATCGGAGCAGCCAAGACGACGCAAGTGGACAAGCACCACTCAACCACAAGCCAAAGCTATCCACAGGCAGAGAAATGAGAAGAGCACAAGGAAGAGCCAAAAATCTCGAGGGGAACTATCACGAGCTTCCAGAAAATGCCGGTGTAAGAGGAAAAAGGAAGGGAAAATTTCCATGAACAAACGCCTGATGAGGTGATTTGGCACTGGCAGAGTCTGGCCCTGGCAGCTGTCAACCATTGGGCCGATGTACAGCTGTGCACTTCTGATTGGCCCCGGAGCCTTCGATACGTCCAATAGGGCCAGGAAATCCAGTCACACGTGATATCCACTTTAACCCGAGATACGTAACCCTATATGTAAACCCCCATACTCAACCCACGCTCGCGATCCCAGGCTGAGTGCTCATAATGTGCACAAACGCCAGGTGTTTTCAAGTCACGCATCTGCCAATTTATGTGTAACTACAAGGAAGAAGTGTGTCTCACGAACACTCCAGTCATTGTTCCGGAAAGGCATGTTGCCCAAGAAACCCAGTAAATTGAGATAAAACGTACAAGCCAGATATGCATCCAAAACGAAATCCTAGGCCAGTACCGGAGAAACACACATATTCCAAAAGGGACAGGTCTCCATCCAGTTTCGGAAGAAAAAGCAGCACCGAGCCGGTCAGTACCGGCACCAGACAAAGATATACGGCCTCAGCAAGGACAGACAAGAGAGGGCGGATTAACGATAGTTGAACAAGCACGGAAAACCAAACAACATAGATGAAGAAAGACAATTCATAACTTCGTTTTCCGCAAACCCCAGTCACACTCGGTGCGTACAAGCAGAGCGCGGACGGGCTGAGCAGAAAGTAAACAGAGAAACTGACGAACAAGAGAACCAAACATGCAGGCAAGGAACTCAACAATAGAACAAAACACGGGAGGGGGGGCAGACAGAATTAGAATCCTCAAGAGGACAAAGAGACAACAGCAAGAAACGAAGAGGAAAACTGCACTTCAACTGATAAAACCGGAAAAAACCGCATCCAGGTCCTGTAATGAGACCGATACAAACAAGCAACAAGCAAGAAAAGCCAGACGCAAGAAACCCCGGAGGCCACCTCAGAAGGACCCACAACGCACACATATGGTCCCCAATTCCGCTCCCATCAGAAGAAAACAAAGAAGCAGAGCGCGCCCGAAATCCCAATACACCAGAGACAGGGGAGGGAGAAAGAGACAAGCCCCAGGCGAACAAAAATGGGCGCAAAACCCACAAGTCCAGGCCATGGAAGCACCCAGCCGTGAGAAACAGCCAGACTGACTGGTTCAAGAAGAACCGGGCGGCTCTGTAACACAAAACAAAACAAGACCCAATGAGCCCATGGTGGTGGCTCATGATGAATGGGGCGTAGGGGAAAAAAAGAAAAGAAAAAGGCAAACCCCGGATCCCCTGCCACAAGTTGGTATCATTTCATCATTCCGCAGAAAACAAGAAAATGCCCGCAACCCAAACGAGAAAAAAGACAATAAAACAGGCCGGAAAACAATCAAAGCCTATGAACACAAGAGCTTTTGACTCCGAAGAAAACCAGCAGCGCGACCGACCGACCGACTGGGACGCCAACAGAAAACAGGGCAAATGTCGTAAGAAAAAAAACCGTGACGAAGAAGAGGATAGAATGAAATGGAGGAGAAGGAGGATGTTAAAAAAGAGAAGCCCGCGGAGAGAACAAGAGAGAGCAAACAGCGCAATCATACACCGAAGGAGTCTACCACCAGCCACAAATATGGCCGTAGCAGTATGATAAGCGAGAACCGTTGGTCAACGGTTATATCTCCACTCGTTGAAGAAGCTCCTGATCCTCGACCCCCGAGAATCCAAACTTGTCCATAGGGAAGTCTTCCTCCGGTGTACGGATTCCGATTCCACTATCGTCATGCGGGGTGCACCCCGAGATTTCGAGCCCTTGGTTGAGGTTGTCGTTCGTGCCGTTATGGCTGTGCTGCTGGTCCTGTTGGCCATTGGCGCTGGGCGGAGGGGGGAACTTCGCCCGGTCGGGTTGTGCCTGTGATACGTTCGAGAAGTTGAGATCATTGCCGCCGTTGCCACCGTTGTAGCGCGACTGGCGTCCGTTGCCGTCGCGGCCATTAGTTGAGGGCGAAGGGCCAGTGGTCGATGAAGAGGACGACGAAGAAGATCCCATCACCACAGCCGCAGCTTGGGCAGCAGCCTGGGTGGTCTTCTGTTGCATGAAGCCACCATACTCGGAAAGGAACGAAATCATCTCATCAATCCAGCACTTCGTCACCCACCACGAGCCGAAGCTCTTGCCCTGGGCTAGGGTTAGATCACGCATAACTGCGGTGCCAATGCCGTGCACGCTGTTAACAATGTCGGTGGGGCGCGCGTAGGGGAACTTCTGCTGCAGGGATCGCAAGAAGCTAACCCATCCATCAAGCACGTTCTCGGCACCGCGCGAAAGATCGTCTTGCGCCGTGTCGCGGGTGGTGCGCGTGGTAATATCGCCGTAAACAGTCAGGCACTCGATTTCCCAGGGAATGTTGACGGGATCAAGGAGGTTTCGAATCTCGGAGAGTAGAAGCCGCACAACGTCGTCCATGCCGCGAGAAGGGATGCATTCGGCAACCTTGCGCACGCGAACCATCGTGATCCAGTCATGGTACATCTGGTCACGGTTCGCCGGGTTGCACAACATATTGGCCGCAGCGTGGGCCGTCAAGTTGACGCGGAGGGCACGATCCAAGAGCGCGCAAAAGATCGACGCCGGTGCCTCCTTGGCTCGAAGCACATGGAGCGGCAGACCGTGGAACGACATGCGAAGGTGGGGGACAAGCTTCTCGGAGACATTGCGCAGCGTGTCGAGAACAGGCTTGGGGACAACCTGCAGAGTCAACGAGGACACAATGCGCATCATTCTCTGGTAAAGAATAAAGTCGCACTCCTCAATCCACGGCGCAACATTGGGGCTATTGAACAGCTTCTGGACAGGCATTGTCAGAGTGCCTTGAAACGACGTGTAAAGATGGAAAAAGGTCTTCTCCTTGCAGTAGCGGATGCACTCGAGAAGGGAGGTGCAATGCGATCGGTAGAGGGCGAAGAGCGACTTCGCGGCGTCGGGATCGGTTCCTGCTAGTAGGAAAGGCTCGAGGCGAGGCAACTGGATCGTCTCGGCTTGCTGCATTTCACTCTCCGTCATGGGTTCGAAGAACAGCTCAAGAACAGTCTTAGCGGTGGTTGAAGAAAGCTGGTCCATGCTAGAAACATCCGGCTCGATGTACAAGCTCCGCGTTTGCGACGACTGTGCACGGGGAGCGGGTTGGGCACCCAAAGACAGGGTTGACGCGCTTGCACCGACTTCCGGAGACGGGAGGGCGGGTCCATTATTGTCGAGAGCAGTCGCATTCGATCCATCAGTGACAGCAGATGCACTAGAAAGAGAGCATAATATGGACGATGCCAAGTAAGTGTCATATTCATCAAGCTCGCTTGGAGTTGGAGAGGGGTCGCTGGGCGATGGTGATTTGGGAAAGGAAGCCATGTTGAGCTAGACTGCTAGCTGCACAGGTGGTTGATGGGAGCATGAAGGGATGGAGTTCCAGGTGGTGATGTGTAGAGTCCTGAAAACAAGGAGCTAGTTTGTCCAAACACAAAGGAGATCCCATTGTTGACTGACAGCTTCTGCAAGCAAGAAGATTAATATAGACTCACCTGAAAGATGTAGCAAAGCTAGCCGTTTCTTGTAGGGGAAGTGAAGTTGAGTGAGAGGCGTCAACATCAGGCAGGTCGGCCTGTTCCTCTTTCAAGCAGAAATTGACGTAGTGATATTTTGACTCTCCGCGAACACCCAGGCGTCGGGTCTGCAGGCCAGGAAACAAGACTCTCACAAGTTTACCAAAGCTGGCCGGGTTCAGAACAGTAATCCGTTCGCCAGCACATTTGGAGGCATAGTGAGCATACACTCTGCCACGGGGGACGGATCCTTTGCCTCTGCAGCAGGCAGTGTTAAGCCTGTGTATTATAGAAGCATAAGGCAATGAGTTAGAAAAAGCTCATCATAGCAAAGATGCAAACAAAAAGGGAAGATATAGGAGTCATGTGTTAAGCCTTACCAGAGCATAGCAAAGATCTGACGCGCTCTCTCTGAGTTTGGACCTCTCTCGTTGCCATGAAGCTCTTTCGCAACTTCAGGAAGAGTGCGATGGCGGTTGAGCTGGAAGAGTTGGCGCATCTCAACTTCGTTGTTGGCGCTTGTCCGGGCGGAGCCGCTCTTCCGCGTCACGACGGACGCATTGTCCATCTCGATATCCTTATCATCCAGCATCTGGCTGCTGTCGCCATCAGTGAAGCTAGTGTTGCCAAACTGATCGTTCATGGAGAGGTGTTGTTGGGCATGTTGAGCGTGCTGCGCGTGGATCGACTGTCGCGAAATAGCATTAAACTGGCTCATGGAAACATCGAGGCCCGACGTGTCCATGGCAAAACCGTGGCCGGCAGTTTGCTGCATGTGGTGATGCGACAACATGGCCGAGTTCGACGAAACATCAACGCCCTGCGTGGCCCAATGCGAAGTGTGGGGATCTTGTGAGTCGCCTAGGACATTTGCTGCCAATTCTGGTGGTTGTTGGCCAGCCATGGTCTTTGTTGACACGGAGTGAACCCGAGATCGAGATCGTGGATTCTGCGGGATGTGTTGAGGATGAAGAGGTTGAAGTGAATTATCGTGAGGTTGAGGATGAGAATGAAGGTGGTGGACTATTTTGTTTTTATTTGGTAAACAAAACAAGTCAGCAAGCGCAGCTTTCTATTGGGGGGCTGAAAAATGCACTATATGTGCAGGTTCTCTATAGGCTCTTTTGCCTATGCTTTTTTTTTCTCTTGTACCATTATGTGTGTGGGACCATAAACAAAAGACCCAGTGCAAGTCAACACAGAGTAGTTGAAAGAAGAAAAAAGCAGCACTATCGAAAAAGAGCTACATAGAACCTGAAAACAACGATCGTAGATTTAATAGGACATGATAACTCACCACTTTCCATTTCACTTGGTGTTGATGCTATTCACACACAACACTGCAGTCCTTCCGATGATGCCGTAAGCAAGTGAGGAAGATGGAAAAGACCGAACGATGAAGAGAATGACGGAGGTTTTGGTGTGTTAGGCTGAGGATATCGAGCGTAGGTGAGTATGAGGAGAGCTGCAAAATGTGTAAAAAGGTTGGTAAGTACAGGAAAAGGATCTCTCATGAAAGAAAGTGAGGTTTCTCTCCTGGATCACGTTCTTTGGTGCATGGGTCTGGCCTGTGGTGGTCCAGGTCTGTGTTGGCAAGCAAAATCACACCTGGGGATCTGTGCCAAACCAAGCAGAGCAAAAGGAAAGCGAAGCCATACTAACCTGGAATAAGAGCTGGTCAATCTCACTTCAGGGTTGTGGAAATGATCAACAAAAACAACATATGCAATGCAGACAGACAGACCCTGGTTGCAGCCACGGTATGAAGAGGAAAAAGGATAGAAGACGGAAAAAGGAAGAGGAAGCGAAGAAATAAGCTATCGTTCAGGAAAGGAAAAAGAGAAAAAAGAAAAGAAAAAGAAACCTGGCTTGTGAGCTACAGATTAACAATGAAGAGAATAGCTGCGAGGGGTGGTGATGTAAGGAAAAGGGAAGACGACAGAAGAAAAAAAGAAAACACTGTTTGGATGTTTGGGTTTATTTTGGGATGTTGTTATGGTAACGAGGAGAGGTCAGAGGAAATTCTTCCCAGACTTGGAGGGAATTTCCGGGAATTGCCCACTAAGCAGATTTCAGACCACGACCTGGGATACAGCCGCCAGTCTTCTCTTGTGCACCGTTCCACGTGACTAGACATATGAGCTACTAGGGTTATCAGTCTAAAGGACTAGGGTTGGGTCGTTGGCTTGTAGCTCGTCAGACACGGACAGCCCTTGGATCGGTTCGCAATCACGATCATGAGAGCACCAACAAGCTTCGAACAGTACATAGACCCAGCCTCAGAGGTATTACACTACGAGTACATGCATTGGCAGTCTTGTCGATTCCCCCGAATACATATGGTTATATGCACATTTTCCATTTCGGAAGAATCGAGCAATGGCCTCTCCTCGAACCATGTGTTCTTGTTGAACTGGCACGGCCGGACGGAGACGGGCCTGACATTCACCAGTGCAGCAGAGGTAATGATCCCAAAGAAACTGTTCCCAGCTTCTGTCAGAACAAACGAGGGCGACGAGAGGAACTCAGATATCTCTCTCTGTCTGAGGCACGGGTCTTGAATTGCCCACCGGAGTTTCTCCGATATCTCTCTCTCTCATCAAGTCTGCGTGTGGATCTCTCGCACCGTATTTAGCAGCAGTGCTGAATTGCCGTTTCTGGTTGTTTACACGTGTGAATAGCAGATTGCGAGATTCCATTGGCTCGGGGCTTTTAGGCCTCGGGTGTCGCACTATGTTTACTGACGAGTACTGAGCCTGCAGATATATCGTGGGCTTGATTGATTCCATGCATCGGTTTCTTGCTTTCCCTCTTTTGTTTACACGCATGGTGGAGCCGGCTCGGGTCCCTGATAGGACCTAATAACATGATCCAGCATATTTTACCCAGTTTGGAATTCCGCCTTTACCCACCGGTGAAGTTTCATGTTCCGGGTATGGTAACGGTGACATTGAATCAGACTCGACCGCTTGGCTCTGGACGGCCGAGTGGCCTTTTCCAAGAGATCCTTCCGCTCCGAAAGGAAAAGCCATTGGGAAGCCCATCACAGTTGCTGATTTCAGCCTGGCGATCCGACATGCGGTGTGTTGTTCGCGGAGCCAACCTTGCACGCCCATAAAAACCACCAAATCTCGTTCCTCCCCTGGTGCGCTTACCCTTACCCACAGCCCATCTCCGAGCCTTGGCCCTGTTCTCCCTCGCGTGTCCAGCAGATTAGCGTTCGTTATTGTCCATCCAACATGTGCTCGCATTTGTGTAATGAGGTCTCTCTCGTGTTTACGAGATACAAGTACCAAGTGTAATCCCACGCCATTCCTCGCACTGACAGCCCTCCTGCGACTCTGCACTCGGTAATCTCTTTGACAATCATCGTGACCCAGATTATGTGGGATCTGTTTCTGCCAAATACCTATGCAATTTGCCTCGCCCTCTCCGGCTGGTCAGTCTCTCCCTCCTAGCCCACTATATCCTCTGAATGACGTTTAGACTGTTTGTTTTTGTTTTGGTCTTCGTATTGTTTGTTTCTCGCTGCTTTGACAAGCCGACAAGATCGTTAAGAAACCCCTCTGTGGATATGTGTGAGGATGTACTGTAATCTGATACAGGCAGTCTGTACGTCCATAATTTGACTGTAGTCACACTACCTAAGTACGATTACCGACTCTAGCACAGCATGTCTAGGTGTGCCGACTGGCCTGAGTATCCGGGGCATGTATTCCCGTCGTGGAGGGCTGGAGGCTTCGGGGGTCCGCTTTCAAGCCCAGAGGAAGAAGGGAAGAGGGGAGGGGCTAATCCTTCCGCCTATCGGTATATGTAGTGGCTCATCCCCATTCCATCTCCGCCCGTCCATGATTCGACAGACGTTTGTGCTCCCGCCCCCCTAACTGGCCGCAAGTGTGTTTTGCGCCACCAAACCAGCTTGTCCGTACTACTCGTCGCATTGGCCCTCGCGGCTGTCTCTGCAAACACCAGCCGGCATTCCTTCTCCCAGGGTTGGAACATACGGTCAGGACATCAGAACATGCGTACGTATATGTAACTGAAGAATAGGCGGTGCTGTGTTGTTATCAATGGCCTTCCCGATACCGGAAAATACTCGTTATCAAGCGCAGTCCTCAAGCTGAGCTAGCATTTGGAACTACACCAGAACGGAGCCGCTAATTGCACAGAGCTCAGCTCAGCTTGTCTGGACTACCTATACCCGGTACTGGATGCCTCTCGCAAGCTCTTAACGACATCATGGTCACGTGTGCTGACTCACGTGCTTGCTCACTGGAGTACCTTCGCTGTATCTGCCAATAGTCCGCAGTGTGGTGTGTGTACATGTTCGGTACATGTCTCGCGGGGCGGAGGGCCGTCTTCAAGGGAATGCTGCTTGTTACACATCTCACTTCGTTGTCTCCTCGTCTAATTTCCTCCTCCCTTCGCATCATAAAAGGTCTCTTGATCATTGCAGCCTGCTCTTCTCAAACACTCATTCTCACATTCCGTTTTTTCGTCTCCTCCATTTTTTTCTTGCTCGCTATTCCGAAAGTCTTCGCATCGCCTTGCCCGATACCGATAACTGCTGCGATCTGTCTCTCTCTACGTGTTCATACTGTATGCTACCCCCCCCTCCATCCCATCCATCCCCACTTTCAGGCCCGTTCTCTGCTTTGCATCCATCATCATCCACACCCAAAGTCCTGCTAGGCCGAAGCATACGCCTCTCTTCATTGTCCGTGTGGCCTTTGCTTTTCTCTGCCCAAAAAAAAAACCTGTACCTCGATTAGTCTTGCAGAGGATTGGCTGTTGCGATTACCCACTTGGGCATAACCTGGTTTGCCCGTATCTTTTCCGCACTTCTCTTGGCTATCTGCCCTCTTCCATCCCCTCTATCTGGCATTTATTTTTTTCTTCTTCTTTTCTTTCTTCGTTTCTGGATTTTTTCTAACTGTTTTTTTCTTCTTTTTCTCTCCTCAAGACTCATCATCACAATATTTGCCCATCATGACGTCCCCTCAGGAACGTTTCAACTCGCTTATCGCGACTATCGACAAGGAGGTATGTCTGAAGAACTTATGAGATATGTCGTAGTTTTTGTGTGCCCCCCATTCTTCCAGCTTGGGTCGGAACGTCCGTCCGTCGCAAGGAAGAAAAACGTGAAGGCAAAATCAAAATCAAAATAACCCACGAAAACTTTATATTATTGAATCCAGATAATTCACATCTGTCTAACTCCGAACCCCTCTCCTCTTCCTCATAGATGTCGAAGTACCCCGCCATCAACAACCTCGAGAAGACTGTTGGCTTCCCCAAGGCCTACATGGTCCTCGGCGGCGTCTCGCTCTACCTCTTCCTCATCATCTTCAACCTCGGCGGTCAGCTCCTGACCAACATTGCCGGTTTCCTGATTCCCGGCTACTATTCGCTGGGTGCTCTGTTTTCGGCGTCCAAGACTGATGATACTCAGTGGCTCACTGTATGTTTCTTTTTCTTAGCAAATCAACCCCCCCTGGTGCTACCCCACCAAGCATCCTTGGACTTGAGGGGACTCCACGACAGAGTCACGGCAGTGGAAAACAAGAAAGACGGCGAAAAGAGAGCCTCTCTACAAGTCTGACATGCTTTTTGTTGCTACAACTACTAACTTTGGACTCTCGCGTGCCTCTCTTGTCTAGTACTGGGTTGTCTTTGCCTTCTTCACGTAAGTTACACCCCGCGATTGGGTCTCAAAGCAATTTTGGGTGGAATCGGAACTAACAAAGTCCTTGCGTGTATAGCGTCATCGAGAGCCTGGTTCGGGTTGTCTATTGGGTGCCCTTCTACTTCACCTTCAAGTTCATCTTCCTGCTGTGGCTGTCTCTGCCCATGTTCCGGTACGTCGTGCGAGTCCTTCTGGTTTCTCTTTGTCCCCGCTGCTCCGTAGCTGACACGCTGTCCTTTCCTTCTAGTGGTGCCGATGTCATCTTCCACTCTGTCCTCACCCCGGCTCTGTCCAAGTACTTCACCACTGGCTCTACCGCCTCCAACCTTCGTGCCAAGGCCGATGGTGCCAGCAAGTCCGACTAAATATGTCGCTCTCGCTCACCCGGGTAGTTTCGAGGCTCAGTCGCTGGATAATATGAAGAGTTAGAACCCCAGTTTATGGGCTCTTTCTCTCGATATAACTGTGCAATCGCTCATTCGCAGGGTGCCTCTCAGTCCGAGATCGTCGATATCGACCGTATCTAGACTTTTATGAAGCTCCTGTGTATGTGGTATTCTGCTGTCATCCGCCCCTCGGCCGCCTTCTCTTGTTCGACAATCCGACGAAACATGCACGTCGGGCCCCACACTGACGAATTTATATTTCCTTTCTTGATTTTTTTTTTTCTCTCTTGCTTATCTATGTCTTGGAATGATCAAATGAAATGGGGCAGAACACGAAGACTGAAATGGAAACTTGAAGCATTTCTTTCTATCGTCAACTAAATGGATGGATAGCTAGACGGTGACGCCGGTGACGACTGGTCAATCTTTTATACGGTATTCCTTTTGTTTGTTTCATTTTTATGATACTTTTTTTTCTTTTATACTTAGACCCTCTGACAATTCTTGTTCCGTGCTATGTTATACCATGTTCTGTCGGTGAGAGCTGGCCCTTGGCGAGGCAAACGCGTTTTGGAGTCGCTTGTTCAGAAAGCCCCAGCCGAGTACAACAAATGCTCTTCTGTAAATCAAATAAGTCCTAAATAAACGTGGAGAGGTCGATCAGCTTCTTTACTGGGATTTCTGTAATAGGTTCACAGGGTGGCTGTTAAACTTCTCAAGTGTACATTACTCAATCCTCTAACTGAAGCAGGTGGTGATTTCGTATTAATGGCGAAAGCCCAGGTGACAACACCCCATGTCAGGTAAATCCATTTACTCAGTGTTATAGTTTGATCCCCGGATTGCACTGTCGTATCAGGACAGAATCTACTGACCAAAGCGAACTCTCCATCACCAGCTTATCGTTGCCAGAACGGATGAGTGGCATACCCTAACCCTTATACCCACTGTAAATAACCCACCGCTGCATTGAAGAAAGACCGCTAACGGGAGAAGTACTGATATGCGCAACTAAGGTATCTCTGATCCAAAGTAGCCGGCTAGGTACTTAGCGCATGAAATCGTGTACCTTGACCACTATCGGGCCCTGGCCTCAACACGCCCTCTTATTGGCTGGACACGGAATAATGCGGGCCTCTGTGGGCTTTTGAAACTCGCCGAGTTTCCCTATATCGTTCACTCAGTGATTTTTGGCTGGCAGAGCCTCGTTCCATTTTCAGTACTTTTGACAGATTCACAACACGATACTCCGGTTCTTTTTTTTGGGTCACTCCTTTTCTTGTGTTTTTTGTGTTTTATACTCGTACTGGCCTCATTTTTGTCCTTATAATATACCCGAGTCTTCCAGTACGACCCTTCACTCTCGTTTCGTTTCTATCTCCAGCGTTCATCAGTTTGCTTTTCCTCTTTCATTGTCTTTAGTCCCTTGATTCCAAGGTTGCGTCACGGATTGTTTGTCCAGCCGAGTCCAGAGCCAACCTCGCGAATCGGAGCATTGGGCTTCCTGATGCTTGTCTGAGTCGACCTCCCGTCCCCCCGGATCCCCCGAATCTCTCGATACTTCCTGTTTGCTTTGCTCCACGACCGGTGTCCGGCCTTCCCGCTTCGCCGACTACCACCCAACTCGACTCCCGGTGCCCCCCCTATCGGGCGACCCCAACCTCTTCGTTCCCAAAAGCCCGACCCACCGTCCCATACATGCAGTTAGGCCCGTTACAGTCGCGACTGGCGGCATCGCTAGCTGCCTCCATACTTCTCCTTCTCGCCTACTTCCTCCTCGTCTCCCCGAAGGCGGCATTAGCATTAGGCGATGACATCTTGTCGGCAACTGCGGCTCTCCAGGAGCAGGCGGCGTTGCTAGGACTCGGCTCTCCGCTGCTCGACGGCCATGTTCAGGCCGACCCGGATAGCCAAGCTCCGGCGGGCTCGCCAACACAGTATGAGGCGGAGTTTCAGGGCGTCGACCGGAGCATCATCAGACGACAGACTCCGGATATCATTCCGGTCATAAATAATGTGCCTTTGCGTTTCAGTATGCTGGCGGGCAAAACCACCTACATATCGTTTGCCATAACCGGAACGATCAACCCAACACGACGCGATACCGCAGATAATATTCCTGAAGACCCGATTTCTTCCTCCTCCTCCGAGACTGACGAAACTTCAAGCCATGTGCATTCACCCGCAGGCGGGATTGTTGAGGCTGACGACACTGACGTGCCTGAAGTTCTCGAACGGAGACAACAACAACGAACCACACCCATATTTGTCTCCGCAAACATGTGTGTACAGCCTCAACCAACGTCTCCGGATGGTGTAGTGCCAGTTCCACAGCTGTCTTTATACATATCCACGAACGCAGACCAAAAGTTCCCTGGGCCTGACAACAACGAGACCCAGGTTTCCCGTCAATTTCTGGAAGGCGCTGTCATGCTCGGGGCCAATGTGCCCGGATCTACTGTGTACCTGAGTGTTGTTGCTCCAAACATCACTCTGGACTATTCCGGACTTTGGGAGCTGGAGGTGGCGGTGTCGTTGGACGAGTTTTACCATACCTACGAGGAAAACTCCCACCCCGTTCTTTGGGTTGATAGTGACTCCGGCGCCGGCTTGTTGATTACCGGAAATCTGACGGCCGAAGCTGAAGGCCAGGAAGTCGATGCCATGCTCGAGGCGGAGCCTCCGTTTTTCTTGTTTGTGGAAAACGCTTCGTCCATGAAGATCAGTGGCGTTCGATACTCATACTGTGGCCTCCAAACCTATGCCACGTTTGCCGATGTTCGCAATGGCCAGAAGACCAGCATGATTCGCGATACCATGACCACACGCGGCGCCGATGGACGTGTCAAGCAGCAATTCTACGTACCAGGACTGGCTGCCAACGCGGACTACGTCGCCATCCCAGTCCTCCGCAAGACCAAGGGCCTTTCCGAGCGCCAGTCCGGCGTTGCGGGAGGCAGTGGGCGGGTGTTCGGCAGCACGCAGTTCGAGACCAAACAGGGCGACAACTGCAAGATCATGACGAATCTGGAGTTCTGCAACGACACGGAGTACGCGGTGCCGGCGAACGAGCGCAAGATGGATATCATCCAGCTAGCCAAGTTCTACGACGACTACGCGCGGGGCATGTTTTCCAATTTCGAAAAGGCGCTGGCCCAGGTGGCGTGCGAGGCGCCGCCGCAGCAGCGCTACTCGCTGGTGCGCGACTGCGACGACTGCCGCAAGGCGTACAAGCAGTGGCTGTGTAGTGTGGTGATGCCGCGGTGCGAGGACTTTGACAGCGACAACGGCGACACGGTGGTGCGCAACGTGCTGCAGGCGTTCCCGAACGGCACCGAGCTGCCGGCCGCCGACCAGACGCATTTCGCCGCGCTGGGCGACTTCCACCTGGCGTCGCGGAACCCTATCATCGACGCCGAGGTTGCGCCCGGCCCTTACAAGGAACTGCTGCCATGCGACGACCTGTGCTACGATATCGTGCAGAGCTGTCCGGCCGCCATGGGCTTCAACTGCCCGCTCCCCAGCGACCCGCTCTTCGCATCGAGCTATGCGCGCAAGGACCCGGCAAACGCGCTGGCGTGCAACTTCCCTGGTGCACTGCACCAGGCATCGCCAGCTGCCTCGGTGGTGCATGGGCGTGCGGGTGCGGTGGCGGCGGTGGCGACAGTTCTGAGCGCGGCACTGTTGTTGTCGCTGTAAGAACAAGCGCCGTTACCGCCACCAATGCTTTTGTTTGCTGGTTCATAACATATTCCTCCAACCCTGAGGCAGGTCTGGAGAATGCTCCATTCCTACACACACGTACATATAAGTTTGCCACAGAACGTAGCTACTGACTGGTAGTTCCGTTCCGTGGCTGAGGAGACCGAAGTGAAGGAACTTTGAATGTTCACATAGATAGAGGGTGGTGTTATGCTTTACGGATGTCATACGCTTGGAAATATTTTGGGTCTTGTTTCTTGTCTTTTAAGCTGTAGCTGTCTTAGCTGCGGCTTTCTGCATATGGCGTTTGTGTTGGGTCCGGACTGCTGTTTTTCATGGTACTGGCTTCTGCTGTTTTTGCTTCTTTTGTTCTCGATATTTCTATCAGTTTTACATGCACATAGTACCAAGAGAATCGACCTGCTGCTGGCCACTGCCCCCATTCATACTCGTACATCCACGCTGTTTTGAACATCTGGGTATCTGAAGCCGATATCGTACAGGTGCGCCACCACCAAGTAGCGCTCGACCCACCGCAACCACGGAGTCGCTCATAGATTATTATACACAATTTGGGACATCGCTAGTCGTCGAGGGTTCGGCATCACGCGTTCTTCTTCGCTTGGAGGGCCTTGACAGTAGCCTCGAGCTCGGTGATCTCGGCTGTAAACACAAACCAACCTGTCAGCACAACCACCCCGAAACCCAGGAACAGGGACACAAACCACAGATGCTCAGCGCGACGTACCTTGGCGAGCAGCCTTGATCTCATCATTCTCAAGCTTGGTCCACCCCAGATACACAGCCTGGTACGTGAAGGTCGCCAGCAACAGGACCTTGGCGATCGGCCGCCCGAACGTCTTGTAGAACGCAGACTGCAGGGCGCGGAGTTAGTACATGTTGCCGCCCACTCCACCGAGGCAATGCCCTGTCCACAAAGCGGTGCTCAACGTACGTGTGGTGACGGTGCTGACGACTGCCACCGTGTTTGCTGAGGTCGTGCTGTGTGGGTGAGGATTTGGCGGCCGAGCACGGCGCCGCGCGACACGGCTCTGAACGGCATGGCTTTCGGGGAACCGGGATGGCAGTTTCGGGTGTGCAGTGGGTTTCAAGGGTCGCGGGATATCTGGGTCGGCGGGCTGTTTGTTAAGTTATGAATGAGGGGGATATCAAGCTTGTCGTCGCATCAGTTCTGACCTGTCAATGCGATTGAGAAAAGCTGTCGCCAATGGAATGGATGCTTGTGCCTGACTTCTCAGGCCTAAGTTCAGCTTTAACCCTAGTACATAACCCTAAGTATCAACAGCCCTAACCCACGCGCTTCCAGGCACACGCTTTGGATACCCAAGGTTTGCGGTTACTCGTCGTAATATTTCCTGGGAGGACGCGTCTCAACTTTCTACTGCTAGCTGTGAAAAGTATCCTATAGTGAACTGCAGTATGGGCTCCGGTACGTGGCTGGCCCATATTTGAGTCACTCGTCATAGCCGGGGAACAACCCCCCCACGACGATTGGATATAGATACCCCCCGATCTCAGTTATATTTTATAGCGCTTCTTGTTGGCAAACGCCTGAAAAGAAGTGAATCCTCCAGCTAACCATCATGACACTCCCCATATTCACACAGCTGCTTATCTGTTAGCCGCTATCACCGCTTTTCCTGTGCATATGTGGCCTGTCCTTCCTTGCACCGAGCACGTGGCAACGATGCAAATCAGAGGAGCCGCCTCACAGACCTGTGGAAATGCCACAAAATCAAGCAGACGCGAGTCTCCTTTTCCCCTGAGCTTGGGTTAGGTATTCCAGCGAAGAACCCCAATGTGGGGGGCAGCATCTGCACAACATATCTGTCTAGAAAGACGCAGCATAGAAAAAGGCGATATCTGTAAGAGTGGAATCCTTCTGATCAAAAACGGCCTTGGCCCAGCAACAACGAAGAAGCGAGAGAAAATTCTTCACACCTGAATGATCGGATCGGCAAAAAACGGCCCCCGAACCTTTATGTGGGGCCGGACCCTTGTCTACGTAAATAGGAACCATCACACGCGCGCGTAATAAGCGCGACAAACGGGACATCTGTCCCTTTCGGATTTATTGGGCGTGTTTTTAGCTGGCTCGCTGGCACAGTTAATTTTACGGGTTGCTGGAAATCTGGTCTCTATTCTTCGCCAACGCTTCTTTTTCCCTTCTTTTTCGACAACTGGCGAATTTCTTTCCTCTCTACTTGTCATTTTCCCCCAATCTTACTGATTCTTTAGGTTTCTGTTAGCTATCTGTTCATTTCTGCCTGGAATTCCTCCTTCCTCAACATCAACTGGAACGTCTTTTGCGGAACTACTTTAAAGCTGTCCCTTTCTCCCTTTCTCTTGCGACCAGTCCAGATATCTTCACCTCAATAATCTTCTTCACCACGAGACTTCCTGCGACTTCTCTCGAGTCTTCTGATCCTCAAAGCCTCTTCTATTTCCACGCATCTTTCCTTTTTCTCAATTCACAATGGTGCGTCGCGAGACCCGTTTTCTTCGTTTCATGGCATGTGATGGACACCAACTGACACACGCGACCTCTCTGTCTCAATACAGGCCAACCAGACTCTCGAGCAGCGCCGGCGTAACGCCAACTTCCTGCAGGGCCAGGAGTTGCAGCGCGGCAAGCCCCGTACCAAGAAGGAAGTGAAGAAGGCCGTGGTGTCGCCGTACCTGATCGGTAAGTTCCGTTGCTCACTTGTGCGGCCGGGCCGTGGTGAGACAACCAATTGCTTGCTGCACGTTCCAGACTAACATCTTTTGTTTGTATCTATCGCAGGTTTCCTCGGATTTGTTGTCTTTGGTAGTGTCGTCTTCGAGCTGGTCGCGCGCTGGCTCGGAAAGTAAACAGTTCCCACGACAAACCCCTACACCAATCGAACACGTTGGCATATCCGGCAGGAACTCCGGTGGCCGATCGGCGCTTTCGGGACCGGGCCCCGGCCGGCCATGGCCGTGACGATATCCATTTGGCACCTCCGTCGAGCCGGATACACAAACCACCGACACCTTTGTTACAACAGATACCTAAGCACCCCACCCCCAGACTCTCTACCTCACAAGGGACAGGGACGGACCTGGAGCTATGAGCATGCTTGGGCTATGTACTTTCTTTTCTGGCTTTCCTTCTTTTCTGAGACGACAGCCCTCTGCGGGCCTGGCATCTTCTTTTCTTTCTTGCTTTTTCTTTTCTTCTTTGGGATACATCTACGGTTTTGGACGGTCATATGAAACCCTTCACCAAAATTCGGACATTGAAATGAGGATATCATAATACAGGAGTTTCAAGCGTTTACAGATTTTGTTTTTGGGGACTGTACACCCCCGTTACAGCTCATTTCTTTGATCAAGTCTTGCAATTTAAAATGTGAAAATGTGTGGTGGTTTTCTAACCTGAAGAAACGCGCATTTATTTAAGAATGAGTTGTACATGTATGTGAAGCTAGGTGGTAAGAATTTAGAGTAAACCAGTAACGCCGCACGCCATGAAAATGCAAAGAGCGAGAAGGAAAGCAAGAACCACGATCCCGCTCGCCAGAAAACCAAACTAGGTTTTTTTTCGGTGTTGTTGCGCGTTCACTCCGCCGAATCAGGGCTGACCAGGCCCACTGCCCAGCGCACCACAGACCGGCCCGGGAAAACACTGGTGGCAGCCGCCTACGCGCCGAGTCCCCGGCGGCGGCCCTGGCCGTCAAACTGTTGCTTGATGCCGGCGTCGAACTGGTGCGTCAACTCGGCGGACACGCGGGCGATCTCCGACTTACGGGCGGTGTGCGACTCCACGGGCGACTCGATGTCGTCGTCGCCGGCGGCCGACGGCGCCGCGGCCGCGTCGGCGGTGTCCAGCGCCTTGCTGCCGCCGAGCAGGCGCAGGAACTTCTTCTGGCGCTCAGCGCCGCCGTCGAGCGCGCCCACGTCCCATTGGTCCGCGATCTTGGTGCCGATGGGCGCCGGCGAGGCCTTGGGCTTCTTCGCCTTCTTCATGGGCGTCGGGGTGTTGATTTCCGGAGAGGCTACCGTTGCGGCGGACTCGGTGGCGAGGGGCTCCTGGTCGGGAACGGCTTCAATGACGGTGGGCTCCTCCACGATCTTGACCTTCTTCTCCTTCTTAGGCTTCTTCTCCTTCTTCGCGCTGGGTACGGCCGGCTCCGGCCCCGGATCTAGCACGGACGTATCCACAACAAACTCTTCCGGAAGTACGTAAACATCATCGGCCACTTCTGTCACTTCTGACACTTCTGACGCTCTCGACTTCTTGGACTTCTTTTTCTTGGGCTTCCCAAGAACAGCCTCGGCGACCTCGACAATGGGAGCTTCCTCAACCGTATTGACTTCCTCCACAGCGACAGGAGTCTCTTCGACAACAACCGGGGCGTCTTCGGAAACCATGACAACATCCTCGGCGGGCTGGGCTTCCACGACCTTGGACTTCTTCGATTTCTTCTTGGGCTTCTCCGGCTCCGCCTCGGCCACAGCCACAGTCTGGCTGACCAAAACAGGGGCAGCCTCGACTTTGGCTTCGCTGGACTTCTTTGACTTCTTCGACTTCTTGCCATTGGTGGTCGGCTCGGCAGCGGTAGGCTCGGCGGCGTCGTCGGCAGGGTCGCGTTTGCGCTTCTTCTCCGGGGATGCGGGTGCTTCGGGTGCAATGGCCGTCTCGGGCTTGGGACTGCCCTCAGCGTTATCCTCGTCGCTCTCATCCGCATTAGACGCTGGGTTCTCCTGGCCAGGGGTGTCGACGTCCATGGCATCGCCGCCATTGGCCTTGGCTTCCATGTCCTAGAGCAAAAGAAAGACTAAGTAAGCATTGAACGCCCACAGTAGGGAGTGGATGACTGAAGGATAAACCATGGACTTACCTGCCGTCTTTTTGTAAGCGTTTCGTACTTAGTCTTCAACTGCTGAATCTTGATGGCCAGCTTTCCCAGCTCCTGCTCCATGTGCACGATGCGATCACGTGTGTGTGACTGCTCCTTAATGACACTGGTGAGAGTCTTCTGCGGGCGGGCCCCCGACTTCTTCTTCCCGGCGTCCTTTTGGACTCCCTTCCACTTGCCGCCGCGGCCTCTGCGGTCACGTTTGCGGCCATTGTTCGCCTGGAGAGCAAGCTTGCGTTCGGTCACCGACACGACTGTTGATGTGCCATTAGAGACGTTAGAAACCTGTGACCCGGAGCAGATGGCGTATAGTCTTGACGTGGGTGTGTGTGTCTCCGAGAGAGCCAGTCTTACCTTTCGCATTGCCTCTCGGCTTGGGGGCAGCCTTGGGCTGGGACTTGTCCTTGGTGTCAGACATGTTAACAGGAGCGACTGGGAGAAGGATACGTCCTGGCAGTGTAAAAGATTCGGGGTTCTCCTGGAGAGTGGAAATGTCAAGAGGCTTTCAGGCCAATGCTGGGTGACGAGGATGGAAAAGCTACAGGCTTCAAAATTTTGTGGTTGGGAACAATTTTTTTTCCTGTTAATTTTTTTCGATAAGGATTCCGATAAGGTAGGCGGTCAGCCAACTTTTTGGTGGGGCAACGCTAGGGTTTAACCTTAAAATGGCCAGCATGATCACCAGCAGGAAGAACTTCACCCTCCAAGATAAAAGTGAGAGAAAGACAAAGGGAGAAGTCCCGAAACCTGAATGGAATTTTGCTTTAAATCAAATGCTGATATATGGATATTTCACGCATCTGGATTTTTTTCCCTCCAAATATCGGACCCTGAAGCTCGCGATCCATCCTATCATCATCACTCACCGTGTGCAACAGGAACAGGTAGGGCCTGATGATCGGAGGATTAAAATTTTTTAAAGAAAATAGGAAGACTAAAATCAAAGTCAAATCACGGTAGTGGAACGGACGGGGGAACTACCCGGGTCGGACTGGAATAAAACGGGAACAAACACGGGGAAAATTCCGAAGAGCGAGCAGCGAGGTGTGGGCAAAATGGCTGAATGAAGGGGGGCTTGAATGGACTTTCTGTATTAGATACCATAGAAGCCAACAATATGCCACCATCAGACATTCCAAAAGTCGGCACGAAAGTTCTAGATGATAAATTATTCGGAGTGCCATAGCGGGCGGATCTTGAGCACAAACAAGGCACATACTCACATACACCCCACCGTGGAGTCAGAGTTTTTTTTTCTTCGGTACCACCCACATCATGCATGCATTTGCATCGAGTCATTTGGTCTATGACTCCTCCGGTGTAGTTGGGGCAAAGGAGATGCGGAAATATGAGGTCCCCTCGACTATACAAACAGGCTGTTGGTTCCCAAGCTGATCGCTGAAACTTGAACACCAGGGATCATATTCCGCTGTCTGTTGGAGATTCAGAGACTGGAGGGAATGGGTGTGCGAATACGGAAACCTAGGGTCCCAGCATCTGCCATGAGGGTCCTAAAGATTGCAAGGAGTGTACTGCGCTTGAAGCCAACACCACGCCGGCCGTGTACCTAAACTGGAGTGCGGGTACTAGACCACGCCATAGCCACGGCCTACCCCGGACGGCCTTACCGTAATTCCGGCCGTGGATGGACGAAACGAGGCACCAATTTACGGCAAAGGTTCCCCCTGTAAGCGACCAAACTCCCCTAAGATTCCAGGCAGCAGTCGGACTTCCCAAAAGGAACAGAAACAAGAGAGACCTACCCCCCCTTCTCCACCCTTTCCAGCCCAGGTTCAAGACAACGATAATTCGCAAGCCGAGGCCGCAAGTGTGAAGGTGGTGGTGGTGGGTGGTGGGCTCCATTCCCGCGCTTATTTTTGTTCGGTTTTACGATGTTCCCTCACCCGACAAAACAGAAAGAAATACGACCCGGTACTTGGCAAAAGCGTTCTGCTCGTCAGGGGAACATCGTGCAGAAGTTGTGCTGATGGATAAGCGGCATAAGATTTGAGGCCAAACCTGCCCCAAAAGAGAACTCAAGTCCGTGGTTCGAAGACCTCTACCAAAAAAAACGCCTACGGCAAAGCCCAAAGTTTAGCCTCATTGATCCTACAAGGATTAGAGTTAAAATACCTGGAATTAAAACCACCGACTTTACGTACAGGACGTGCTGCCTATCAGGGCGGGCACGGATGATGTTGAACCTCTATGACACTCCCACATCCCAGCATGCAAGGAACCATTAAATATGGCCTGAGGCCCCCCATTTCAAAGCAAACACGCTTCCACTCCTCCCCACCATAGACGGCACTGTACAGTACAGAACAGTACTGTAGAGTACTGAGTATCCCCTTTCCAGTGATCTACCTGCTGGTGCTCTAGAGAGAATGTATCAGATATCGTATCCATATTGTGCGGGAGAGGAAGTACCAGGACACTTCCCGCGGAAGTCGAGAGACGGCCGGGATGTGGCCTTGGCCTGATGTTGCCCCTAACCGATGTCAAAGCAATACAGCTAGCCTGTATCGTCACTAGAACCCCAGTGTCTTGTTGGCTATGATGTTTATAGCTCACCCGGAATCCCACTTACACGACAGCTGATCGTGTAGGCACCAGAATTACTCAAACCTATTTCCCGCCTGTCAATTCAAACGCCGACATAAAAAAGCCACATATCCCTCAATGACCAAAGATGAAGGATTGTGGTTTCAGGAGAACATGGAAAGCGAGATTTGTAAAGCTGAACTGTATCTATATATCCGCTATTCAGACTTTAGGTTCGGTCAGTCCATGTTTTCACCAGGGGGAGACGACATAATGGGAGGAAGAATCACACCACGGAATGTGCATGTAGTCTAATATTTAAATCAAAGCAAACAGAAATGCAGTAAGCGACGGAGTCGACGTGCTCATAGAGAGGCGTGCATATAAGATGTATTTGGAGGGAATTCCCAGAACTCCCCATACCAGAGCGGCGTATTGAACAAACCAAAGCAGAACGAATCCAAACGCAAGAAACTCAGAATAACAACATGGCCAACCATTATTTTTAGTCTTCTTCTTTTTTTTTCTGTGTTTCGGCGAACAAAAAAAAAAACGTAAATGCAGAAAACAATAATTCAGACCCTTGTAATCCCATAAATATCCCTGAATATCATGAAAACCGTATTGAAAACGTGAACGTCATGATGTCTATATAACCAAAAAGAAACGAGCATGCAACCCAAATCAGCAATGAAGAGTAGGAGTGAAAAAGATGAAGAAAAGCTGGTACAGAAAATGAGGAGAGAGTGGGAGAGCCAGAACAGAAAAGAAAAAAGAACGAAGGACAGAATTAGCAGGATACAGCTGCTGGTAAATCGTCCTGAGCGAGAAGGGTATATACAATCAATGCTGAAGATTAAGATTATGCCGCGACTTCGGGGCAACCGGAGACAGTAAGAGACGCAGGATCCGGACGAGGAAACAAACAAGTGGACAAACGAGTATGAAAAAAAATGAGAATGAAATGAAAAATGAATAATAAAGGCCAGAAAATGACACTCCATCAAGGGTTGCTCTTGAGAGACCCGCAGCATAGCCACAGCTCCAGGAAGAAGGGTTTTGGAGGCTCGAATTCTTTGGGGGGTGGGAGGAGGCGTCTCTCGATGCGCAGAATGTGATTTGACGGCGTAATGGATGTCGTGGACATGTCAGACGGAGGACGCGAGCAGGTTAAAGTCGGACGAGGTTTGCGCCGGTTTTTCGAACGTGAGCCGCCCGCCTCGTCCTCACATGTCAGCCAGCGACGATGAGCCGTCCGACAGACTGCCAGTCACAGGCGACCCGAGCCAGTCTGGAGCGTAGAGAAAGGCATTTGCAGTGAAAACTAGAAACGAAGAAGCGAGCCAGAAACAAAATGTGTTAGCAGAGAGGCTCCGATAGACGGCACCGGTGATAGAGGGCAGCGGGGAGGGGTTGAAGCAAAAAAAGTACCAACTGAAAAGAAGAAAAAAGCACAAGCAGAAGCAATCGAGGAAGGAAGAAAAAAAAAGAGACACAATATTAAACAGTACATGCCCCCGAAATTATTTCCCACCTTGGTTCTGGCCGTAGACATTTTGCGACTGGTCGTAGTCGAACGCATACGGCGACCCGGCATCGCCGTAGCCGTCGTCGCCGGCGCTGCTGCCGGTGCCGCCGGTATGCGGCACGTAGGCCGGATAGCCCATAGCCACGTAGGCATCGTAGTCCTGGCTACCAATGCTGCCGCGACCGCTACCGTGCGGGGTTCCGGGCGCGCCAGAGCCGGCGCCGGCGCCCGCGGCCGCGGCCGAGGAGGAGGTGGTGGTGTAGCGCGGGTCGTCGCGCGGCATGTAGTCGCCGCCGCGGCGGCTGCCCCGTCGGCTCGCGTCGTCGTGGCCGCGCGCCACCACGTGGCGGATGTTGACGCCGCCCCACGGCAGGCCCGAGGCGTCGTCGTCGGCGCCCAGGTCTTCGGCGGTCGGCACGCGGTAGCTGCTGCCGGCGTTGGCGATGTTTTTTGAGTCGCGCTCGGCTCGTTCTTTGTTTTCCTTTGCTTTTTCGCCTGAGAAGTGAGGAATCAAGGGAAAACAGGCAGAGAAAGAATGGTTAGTTATTTGTACAGAAAATAATAACCAAAATCACGAAGGGGGGGTGTGTGGTTTGGACTTTTATCTTGGTTCCTGACAAGATGTCCAGGAACACACCAGGCCACAAAGTGAGACCCGGGGATTTTTTCTTTGGCTGGCCTGCCATCTTTCCGGGCCCGAGACCGGAACGGCCAACCGAAAGGGGAGAAAAGAGAAAGAAAGCGAAAAAGGGGTTCAGACGCGGAAAAACAAAAAGAGAAGAGCTCAACTTACGGAACTTCCGTTGCGCAATGCGGTTCTGAATACGGCGTCTCTCTTCCGGCTCGGTTACGTTCGACCAGTCGTCGCTCTTATGGCTCTTAGACTTAGACTTGGAACTTGACGTTCCGTCTGAGTGTCTTCTCGAACTGCTACCTGAGGAATCATTCCTGGACGACATGTCCTCAAAGCTAACAACAAAAACCGAAATACCAAAAGAACAGGAGAGAGAGAATGAAGAGAACTAGGGGAACAGGATGTCGGACAGCTGGAAACAGGCCAAAGGCAAAAATAAATAGAATCTTCAAAACGGTCTCTCCTGTGCTCTAGAGGGAAAATTTCGGCCAGCCGGAACAAAATCAAGATCTTGTATTATCACCAGAATCCCTCTCACGATGCTTCCCTCGATGCCGGCGGTTGGATGCCGCGGATTGGAAGTCTTTCTTGTGATTTCCTCGTGTGCTCCAGTCTCTTAAGACAGGAGGTGGGGGGGTTCGTTCGGTTCCGCAGAAACAAACCGAAATTTAAGAGACACCGAGGTTTGTCAGAAATCAGGAGACGCAATCAGATGAGAGAAAGAGTCTGAACGCTGGCTTGAAGATGCAGCTTTTGAAGGATAGGAAGAAGAACAAGCTTGAAGATTAAGGAGCGGGAGGGTTGTTGAGATCTGGGAGCAAAAGGAGGGGAACAGAGCAGAGAGGTCGATCGGTCGGGAATGAATGGACGGATCGATGGAGGCAAGACGACTTCAACTGTCGTCTCGGGGAGCAGAGGTTGGGAGAAGAGCAATCGTGATGATCGGTCCTCAATTGGGTCAATGCAGAGAGATCCCAGGTGGTGAAGTCCTGGGAGATGTCGTTGAAGCAAAAATGAAGGGACGAAAATAAAGAATAAAAAGGCACGATGATGTATAGGACGGTCTATAAGCTGTAATCAACAGAGACTCAAAGACACGATCGACACAATGGGGATATATAGACTCTATATATCTGGATGAAGGATGTATGTATGTTTGTATATGTGTGAACAAGATTGGTTGGTGATGGACGAGATCGAGGGGGAAGCAGAAGACAGGAAATCGCACGGGAGACGATGGTCTAGATATATTCTCAAAATATGCAGTGCATGTAGTGTGTGTGCGTGTATGTATGTGCCTGTATGTATGTGTGTGTGTGAAGATGGAGGAGGGGTGTGTGAACACGGTGAGACTAACCACACGTCCAAGAATTGGACTTGGGGGGGAAGATATATACAGTACTTTGGGACTTGTATACAACACACCCCAAGCAAAACGCACACGCGAGAGAGAGAGAAAGCGTGTGTGTGTGCAAGTCAGGTAAGGTACGGGGAATATCGAGGCCAGGTCAAGGGACGGACGCTCTTTCGTGGGTCGTGGGGACAATTGGCTGCAGCAGACTCGACGCAGCTCGCTGCTGCATACACCATGTGGAGGGTACATGAAAGAAGATACATCGGCTCCGTAGCAGATACAGATTGGGACAGGGCACGTCCAGGTAGCACTTACATGTAGCAGTGCGGAAACGATACCAGGCCGGGTACATACCGGAGGGGGAGGACACTCACACAACTCTTTCAGACCACCACTCACCCACAACGCTCCAGCACACCCTACACGCCTAAAAGGATGAAGAATACAGGTATAAGAAACAGGATAGAGTCATCGATAGTGGCACATTCCCACTCTTTTTTTTGTTCCTTACTTTTTTCTTCGTCTACCACGTACCAACTGCATATGTGGGGAGAGGGGGGGGTGCGGATTGGAAAAAGCTCCAAGCGAACATGGGCACACTTATAGAGGGTGAGAGATTCCCAGGTAACGGTAGAGGAGGGGGGATGTCGTCGAAGACTTCTAGAGAGGGGTGTATGGTCTGTCGAGTGTCTCCTTGCACCTGGATATGTAGGGGTACAGAACCAACTAACGGACTAGCACACGCTTCGACTTGTTTCCAGAACCCAGAAACAGCTTTTATATATCCTGTAAGACGCATATAATAGCAACACCAAACTTGATGTCAGTACGCTATGTAACTTACATGGTTGATTGCTGGGCGCGCGGATACGTTTGTCGCCAACTTTTTTTTTTTTTTTGGCTCCGTTCCTCTCCGTTCAAGCCCGCGTTCAGCCCTTCCAGGAACGAGCCGGGGAGATTTGGTTTTTCGTTTGCCCGTTCCTTGATGTCCCGCCCGTGAAGTTATCGTTTGTTTCTCATGGTGCGTGTGTGCGTGTGTTTCATTCCGCTCTTGATGGTTCCCCGAGCGTTTGGGATATTTGGTGTCCGTCATAGTGGTCCCCGACTTTCTTTCTCTTTCCCGACGTGCTTACTATTTTTATTTTATTTTATTTTATTTTTTTATTTTTATTTGCGTCTGTGAAGAATATCCCAACACGCTGGATATCCTGTATGAAGACGACATGTAGTAGAATAAATAGTAATGTAGGGATGAATGGTACAGGGCTGACACAGCGCGCAAAAACAACCAACAGTTGACGCCGTTATTGGAGGTCGTTTCGCTGCTTCGGCTCTAGGGAGGGGTCTAAGCACTGCCGCCCGCTAGACGGGCATTTGGCACTTTCAGCAACAGACACGGTGATTGATGTTGATGATTCTTACAACGATGATGATGGAGAATGCTGATGATGGGGGCAAAGTACTCCGCATCCTTTCTCAACGGTCACCGAAGACCCCGAAATATCGAGGCCCGGGTGTCGTGTAATTTGCGGCGTTGGTTGGGAATTTCCCGCCGCCCGTAGATGATGTTTTATTGCTGGTAGGCCTTCGGCTCTTTGCTCATGGTCACACAAACCCCGAGATTACGACGTTCCCGCCGCAAACTGGATTTAATCTGACCGGATCCCGGCCTTGCCTCCTCTCTTTATTTTCTTTGCCTAAGAAAAGAAATAAGAAAAACAACCAAAAATATAAATAAGTTCCCCGAGAAGTTCTGTGCCGGAACGTGACGAAGACGACGACGTCGGCATGGTGATGTATGTGCGTGTGAGGGAGGGAGAGGAGGAAAGTCCTTCGAGGAGGAAAGTCCTTCGAGCGGCAGGGCCACGCAAAACACGGCTGATCGGGAGCGCGGAACTGGGACGACGTAACAAAAGGGCGGCGGTGACCCTCACAGAAAGAAGACTAAGTGTTCTTCTGAGGGAGCCAACAGACCGAACGATCTCTGGACGCAAAGTGTACCTCGTCTCTCTTTGCCAACGTGTTGTCCAGACCTCCAGAATACTCGCAGATCTTAACAGGGGACTTACATATGAGGCCCCCTTTTGGACAGGTTCTGGCCGTGTTGGTTGGACGGTGCCGGAGATTGAGCAGGACGGCGAGGTTTGAGGGAAAAGTAAGTCCCCGGTCCCCGGTCCCCGGTCCCCCACCCTCCATCTTTGCCTGCCCTATCTATTTCTTTGTTCCAAATAGAAACAGTCAGCCAGTCAGTCAGTCTTCGTCACCATGAATCAATTCGAGGCCATCTCCTCCCTTGGTCTGGGCTAACCGCCCCTCCCCTCCACACTCCTCGTCTTCTCCTCTCCCCCCATCCGAAGCGGCGTTGACGGGAGCGCCGGCGTAACGTGTCAAGCGGGCAAGAGGTAGGCAAGTTCCGTCTCCGAAAACACAAAAAGCCAAAGGAGCTCATAAGCGGTCGGGCAAATCATAAATGACACAGAATGAATCGAATGCTACCATACATGTTGGTTGAAGATAGTTTTGCTGCACATATATGGACGGGTTCCATGGGGTTAGGGTTTGGGAGAGGAGGCCCCGTAAGCTGGCGTGAGAATTCCTCCATCGCATAAATACCACTGACACCACAGACCCCCTTCTAACCCAACGCGGCGTGGTCGATAGAACACAAGAACATGATAACGAAAGCCGCAGCAGATCCCCGTGGGACACCCCTCGACAAATCCGGACCGGCCACTGCCGTGTTGGACCCGGCGCCAGGCAGCAATGGGATTACACATGGGGTCAGAGATTCATGATGGAGCAAAGCCGACACCCTTCTTTTGCTCCGTGGAAGACTGTCCCAGAGCAGGCACCGAAACAGCACGAAACGATGTTGTATTCATATATTGAGGAGCGGAGCGGACAAGGTGGCGGTCGGGGGGGGAAGCTTCATCTTTTTTTTCTTTCTCCCTTTGGGGTGTGTATGCAGGGCGTGTAGGGTGTAGGTTGGTACAACTCTTGCTGTGACCCATCGCTTGATGGTGTGCATCTGCAGCACAGTGGTGGTGTGTTTGAACAGCACAAACCTGATATACGATACAACCCTTTAAGGAAAAAAGAGGAAGAAGACACGTGAAGCTTGAACGGAGAAGAAACCCCATTTCCATACGTCGTCAGTCACCCTGCCATCCCACCCTCTCTCGTCAAGGCGGATTTACGGTGCTGGATCGACGTGGTCAGTGACACTGGCGGTGTGTGTATGACTGGACTTTTGGGGTTGCAAATCTGGAAATACCACTGTAGGGTGACGAGGATGCGTACGTGGGAGGTGCAAGTGTGCCAGGCCAGGCTCAGACGGGAGATTAACAGCGGCCGTACTCGTGGTGGAAAGGCCAGCGTGGAGGAAACCAGTAGGCGCAGAATATATACAAGTCGTGAAGAAGTCATAAATAAGATATCTCACTTTCGGTGGCTGATGGGCGATGTGTCTTTTTCTTGCTGCCGAAGCCCGACTGCTCGGAAGGAGGCCCCCCCCCGGCCGAGCCGGCAATACGAACACGGGGCCTGGAACAGCACATGCAAATACTACTTGAGAGACCAGAGCGGGATTTCACTGCATACCAGCGTGGGCGTCCCTATCCGGCGTGAACGTTTACACCAAGGACACCTGTGGCGTGGATTGGTGGTGGTGCTGTTTCTCGCTGGCGGGCTTGGGACCTTCAATGTGTGAGTCTCGCGTAGCAGTAGCGCATCACCGACGAGGAGAGTGACCGACCCTTGCGCGTCTGCCTACCGGGAAGCTCCAATAAAACGCACGAAGCCTCCCCACCCGACTGATTTCTTTTTTGTTCTTTTCTTTTTTTTTTCTCGCTTGCCGGCCGGAAAGAGTTCCTCACATCCTCACATCATATTGCAAAAAACCTCGTAACAAGAAGACCCTTGAAAAAGTTGGGTACACATATACCGAAATAAAGGGCCTGCATTATGCGTTATGAAGCCAGCAGAAAAGCCCGTTCTGGGGCGTTTTGCTGTGTATACGAGTATCCATCTGTAGGTCTGCCACCACTTTGCATCAGTGTGGTGTGTGTGTGTGTGTGTGTGTGTGTGTGGTGAACATGCAGACTTAAAGTTGACACAACTCCAGGAACATGCCAATGTTCCTGGAGTGACTTTGGCTCCGTTGGTCGCACCCACCGCGGCCGATGTATCATCGGTGTGCGCTGGAGGTACTGTTCGTGAACTCTCTCCTCCGCCTCCGAGCAGGTGAGAGGGTGTGTTGCATCCATCTTCCCGACGGCTTGTCCTGGCGGTCTGATAAAGTGCGGTGTTTTTCTTTCCTTTCCTTTCCTTTTTTTTTGCTCTGTGCTTCGCTTGCGCACCCCATCACTATTCGCTCCTTGATGGTGGTGAGCCTACGAGCTGGTCGGCGGTCTGGGCTTTGACAGACATATTAAGCTTAGCGAGATAACTTCTTCTGTTAAAGAAAAACCACAGAGAAATCATTTACCATTTCGGTTTTACCCTGTATAAAAGTCTATTCTTGGAGACTGCCCGCCCCCTACCCCTGTAACATTTCCTCTTTTTTGTTCCTTTTGCTCTCCACTAGCTGCCCTGGGATCATATCCGATATGTCTCTGGAGACATATAGCCTCGCCTGTGTGTGCTCAGACGGGCCGGCCGCGGACTTGTTGTGGTTTAGCCTTTTCCGCTCGAACTCCCAGCTCTTCTTAGTGGTCGACAGACACTTAAAGGATCTTTTGCAAGAGCCATGGCTTACTAGCGCAACCAAACACCAACAACACAAACTGTATAAAATTGGAGGATGTGAAGACCAGCTGTGGCCACCTGTCTGGCCATGTACAGTATGTTGAACGTGGGATCATTACGCCAGATATGCGTACCTATCGAACAGAAATTCCCGTGAGGCAATCAGCCATCATCCCGAACGCCAATTTCTCGAAAGATCAGATTAAGACAGCCTTGTCTAAAAACCGCAAGGAGTCTCGAACAGCCCAGCTTAGCCATACAGCCGTGACGACAGGACCTGCTCGGACGGCCCCGATAGGCCGGAGAAAGGGGGATATGGAAGAGGCACGGAGAGAGAGAAAGGCATTCCCAATAGTTGTGTGTTCACTCCGCCACCGCGGCGTCTTCAGCTACGTGATTCTGCCCCGGCTCGGACATGGAATTCCCACCCTTCTCGGAAAGCATAGGGGGGGCCCGACAACTGGGCTCCAATGGCAGGACCTGACAGTAGGAAAGAAGACAGGAATAGATGGGAAAAAGTCTCCGGGAATATGCAGGTGAAGCTTCCAGAACAGAAATACAAAGCCTGGTTACGTGTCGAGAGGGGGAGGGGTTCACCGCAGCACCGAACCATGGTGACTTTTGTTCTTCTGCGTCTCCAAACAGAAAGCCAAAAGAAAAACAGAATGAAAGAAAAAAAAATGAATTAAAACAAAGTTCATGGTTCGGGAAGGGGTGTGTGGTTCACCATGCACAGAAATAAATTGCCGATACAAAGGCACCAGCGACATCCGTGGTCAGGCCGCGCTAAACATGGGTGCCAACGCTCAAGAGGGCCGCCATAACCATTTAACCTCAGCGTGAAATATCCAAGCAAGAAGGGGGGAAACAAGAGAGTCGGCTGTCGTAACGCATTTCTGGCTAACCGCACAAGGCTTGGTAGGGCAGAACGCGAGCAAGCGAAGGTCCGGTTACGAGGAATGCGAGAGGTCGTTAGGGTTCAGTGAGACCGCTCCGGGACGTCCGAGTAGCCTCAACGATAATGCCAGAGCTGTTGAAACTGCTGAATACACTGTTCATTGGCGTATAGCTAGGGCAAGAGATATACTACGTGGCTGTTGTTGGCTATAGGCGACTCCCAACGCGAATCTGATCTGGTGCTCACCGTCAATAGCAACCAGTACAGAGATAGGTACTGTACTGTACTGAACTGTATATCTGCTCGCAAACGTGGAATCAAGAGACCTTTGCTAACTATCAAGTGATAGATAGCTTAAATTCACAATTCACCTGCAGGCGGACTCGTACCCCCCTGAAGGGGGGGGGGAGGGGCGTTTACAGCCGGTCAATCCCACCCTGTACTGTACGCGTGTCTCCATTTTCAGCCCCAGCAAAGGAGCCAGAGACGCTGGGGCTTCGTCACTGATACAGCCAGAGCAAGAGGCTGTTAATTGCCAAATTTGTGATGTCCATCCAGTCCACTCATGATGATTCACCACGTCTCTGCTCTGTTGTTCCCCCCCAGCCACACAAGCGAGCGGCCTTTAATCGCCCGCACCGGACCGTATGTGCGTCCCGTACTCCGGTCCCAGCCTTACCGGGTGCCACACACAAAACAGGGTGACAAACTGACTTGCGTATCACCGAGGAGAACACCATGCTCCCCAACTCCGATCCCTCGCCCATCCCATCCTTTCCGTTCGTCTTGTACACGTAAACGATGACTCTGTCACCCACCCCCTGGTCTCTTTGTCCGCTCCGGCCGATAGCATTACCCGTGTGTCCACTCGGGGCGTATATCCGACTCACACAGGACAAAAAAACCCCAAAGGTCGTTCTACCGATCCAGCCACACCACATCAGTACGCGGTCTTACAGCAATGTATTGGACCAGAGCGAAGCAACCACTTTACCGGTTGAGGTTGCGTTCGGGGTTGTCCTACGGCACGTAACAAGGCTCGGTAGGCGTCTCCAGTGAAGAATGACACGGCCAGAACGACTCCCCACCCAGAACCAGTCTTGTATGAATCGTCTGCAAAGCCGGTTTGCACGTCCTTCTCCGTCCTGCCTCCCCACGGCGCAGATAAGCAAAAACACCCCATGAATGCAGCAAATAATGGCATCTGGGACCCAAAATCACGGGCCGGGAAGGGCAAAACGAGATGTAAGTGGCGAGGATCGTGCCCCTTCGCCCAGTATCGGTACCCAACTTCGACCTTTTTGGGGATATGTGAGGCTCAGCCTGGCCTTTGCTTCTTGTGGTGCCGTGGGGGGGCGTGTGGCAATGGCCCGTGAATGTGGCTTGCGCCGAACCGGTAGACAGGCGGGTTAGTGATTCAGAGCCCTATGCGATATACAATTAACCTTACATGGAGTGGCGTCTGAGCCTTGTAGTGGTACATGGCAGTACTTGTGTAAGGCAGCGCCAGATCAAGAAGGAATACGCCACCAGAATGGGCAGTTCCTTCCCAGATGCAAGCCGGGCAAGTACCACTGTACACACAGTACCTCCTTACTCACATACAGGAACAGTCATAACTGGGAGTCAACGTGTGGCAACAGCATTCAACGGAAGGAACGTCCGGCCGGACAGGCTGGGTTGCACTTGACTATTCGGGTGGGAACTCAAACCAGCCCTGGAACTGTTGACTTGGACGTTTTTGCTGGTCATCCGCCGTTGATTCGCTTGGGTTTAGGAGGCACAGAATTGAAGCTCTCCAACAATGTCATTCTTTTTCCCCTTTTCATCCACACATCATCATCAAGGAGTTCCAACAGTCCCGCAGATTTCCCAATACCGGCGGACGACTGCTGCTGCTGTTCTGTTCTATTTCTGTTGAGACCACAAGTATTGCTTCCCTCTCGTCTTATTGCTGTTGTTTGTCCGTATCACGCCGGTGGATTTCCCGACACCAGCTTTTTTTTTTCTTCTTTTTTCCAACACTCCGTCCGCTCGTCCAGCCACATCCGGGAAGTTCGTGTTCCCCGATCCCAGATTATTATTATTTTCTTTCAATATCCATCTATCACATTCGATCTTCTTCCCCTTCCCCTTACGAGCAATCTTGTATAGGCTCCAGAATTTATCTTCTTAGTCCAATTTGCCGACTACGTGTGTTTCCGTTCCACATTTTCGTGATCATCATCGGTTAGCCCAAACCCTAACTTGACGGGCCAGCCACCAGGGGACGAACCAGGGACGGTCCCTGAGAGGAAGCCTAAAAAAAAAAAAAAAAAACCAAAGAGACAGGAAGAAAAGCGACAAAACCACTTTCTCCCGATAGTTACGAAATGCTTCGCTCAATCACTTTCCTAATCGAGCGCTTGCCCGGGCTCCCAAGACATCCTGTCCCGGAACCTCCTCGTCCTGACACTTCCGTTTCCCACCGCTTCTTGGTCCTTTGCAGCCCGTCACCTGGATGACGCACTCACCTTAACTGCATGCTCGCTTGGGTTTCCGCCGGGAGAGCTCCACGTCGGTGCTAAGTCAGGGCATCGCTCATGGCAGTCGTCATCCCCTCCCCTCCAAGCTGCAGAAGCAACCACACACACACACACACTCAAATGCACACATACTGCATACATACACCCACCCCTCTGTTAATGCTCCCCCACATGATTGACACCGACCTGCATCCTCCTCCCCTACGAATCTGTCCCCGCATACACGTCTGCGTTTTCGCAACAGGACACATACTCCTCCAACCACCAACTGCTCCTCGGGGCCGTTGTTTGGTTGACGGTGCGTCCTCTTCTCCACTAACTCACACACAGATGCTGGCCGTTACACTGCTTGCATGGATGTCCCGATGCCGATTCGGATCCTGCTAAGCTGCACCGAAGCCGACTTACTACTCCTTACTACTACAACTTTCAACATTGACCATTCCACTTTGGCGAAACGCACGCTCTCAGCGAAAAGAACTTCTGTGTGTATACGCGTATTGGGTGTTCTATCTCCGAGCTCCACTAAGAAAACGGGGCCGAATGTTCTTGGTTCATCGCTTCACACTTCACACTTCACGCTTTCGCTGCCAACCTTGTATGCATGACCATGAATTTTTTTCTACTCGCCTGACTGGCTACAGACCGACACAGAACAAAGAGGGAAAAGACCTGTTCCAAAGACATCCTTACCCGCGCGCTGCTTTGGGCGAGAATGCCCAAGAGTCGGCTTTTGTTACACCCAGTCTCCATATGCTGTCCAGTACAGTGCACCGGCTAGAGAACAACTTACAATTCTCAATAGGTTTGGTGACATTATCTTCCGCTTGACTAACAGTTACTAGCGCTCAGCTCGGGACGGCATTCTGCATTTCGTTCACTTTTTGTCTTCTCCCAAAACGACCCGACACGAGGCTCGACATCTAGCCGCGTTATCTGATTTGAAAGCAAACAATGGCCCAACTGCCCCCCCAACCCCCTCAGATCAACACCTCGGAGGGTTCCTGGAACTCTAACGGATCCTTTTCCAGGATCGGCCTCGCTTATTTTATCGTGCACCTGATAACACCGATTCGATGACGACGACTTGGAGACGCAGACGACGACAACTGCACACACACACACACACACATACTAACGCTTGATTTTTTTTATAAAAAAAAAGAAAATCCAAAAAATAGTCTCCTTCACCTGAAGTGTGCATTTCAAGATGCACCAAGCCCACCGATATCATGCCTTAGAATACCACCGACTCATATCCGGTGAAGAGTCTCTGGCTTCTTGCCGTGATACGTGTGCCTTCTTCTTCGTACCACAATTCCGGCAAGAGTCACTTTGCTTACGAGTTCAACATCTGGATCTAGAACCTCCACACTTTCCGTCTGCAATTGCAATTGTTGCACGCGCCGCGCATCCCACCCCTTTCGGAATGCACTCTAGCTACCAAACCTTTGAGTAACGGTGAGATATATGGCAGAATCCCATGTCCCTGGTGTACACACCCTCTTGCAGCTGGTGAGGTTACAGAGAAACACACAACAAAATTCATGTTTTGTGCATTGGTGTGTCTGTTGACGTCGTTATGGCTCCCCCCTCCCAGTAAGGAATGGCCCCAAGCCCACGCCCATGCCCAAATGGGTGTTGCTTGGAGGTCCCAGCCCTGCAGGCAAAGTCAAGTGCCTTGTTTGTGACTCACTTGGTCTGTGAGGACCTTTTGCAACCCGCTAATTGCTAACGACGACGTTTATGGTGCAGCTTCGGGGCTTGGAACCCCCCAAAGAAAGTTTCTAGTTCAGCCCCCACCCTGCTAACGAATAGTTGATCCCGTCCATCAAGGATAAGCAGGATTACGATATTTCAAAGTTCTAAGTAACACCCCCCTTGACCTCCAAAATCATAAACATCTTGCTCCAGGGCTTGCTGCAACAGCAACCCACATTTCCCAAGCTGAGAGAAGAAACCCTAAGAAGCTCTCGCGGCAGTTGCTTGGCCCCTTTTCTTCCTTGTTCTAGGCTTTCCGCCCTTTATTTTGACCGGAATGCCCCCAAATTCGCCTTTCACACCGAGGGCGTCGCGATTTGCGCCAGGATTTCCATCCCATTCGCTGCCCTCTTACAGAAGCTGTTGACGATTGGTGGTATCGAAATTACATACATGAGCGCAGTGCCTCTCTGCCCTGAAGCCTCGGCCACATTATTAGACCTTGTCCCCAAATGCTAAAAATACACCTGTCTCTCCATAGCTTGGATTCTCTCCCGACATACACTACTAACATGACCGAAATTGAACCCTGAATCTTCCGTCCGTGGAAATGGAACGGAATGCCTTTGGGATATACCCCACGTATATCCCACACTTTAGCTTACAGGGCGCTGAGGCAAGTGACCACAATACAGCTCCATATCCTTTCCCTTGCCGCCGGCTTGGCCCCCATTTTGGGGGCACGACATTGAAGTGGTCACGGTCTCAAACTCTCAAGGCGACAGAATAACACCCGTTCCGATTTTGCCCTTCCTCTGCAACATCCCGTGGCCAACATGGATCCAGGGGTGTTTGCTTTTCTCCCCCCCCTTTCATCCATTTTTCTTGCTTCTTTTCATTGCCAACTCCATGAAGGCACCGGAATTTCCGCAATGTAACAGGCTAGTGCTGTTTGTCCCGTGTTCCCACGGCAATGAATATGGCGGTTTGTGCTCCGATATATTTTCTTCGGCCCGCTCGCCTACACGCTCTGGGACGGGCTTGGTCGCTTCACATTGCGGCTAAGGCGGTTTCTGGACAATCGAATCTCCATGTGTCCTTGATTTTTGTTTACATCCCTCGTCTTGCTGTTGGACCTATCCCTGCCAACCGCTGTTTCCATTATCATCTTATCCCCCACCCTCAGTTATCTGGGCGGTCAATAGTGAGGAGTGCCAGCGAAGCCAAGCGAGCGCTACCAGCGAGGGAGCACTCACTCCGGATTGATATCATGGCGTCCTCCATATTTCGGTCTCCTTCCTTCCCGGAGTTACAGAGTGACGTCGTACCTTGTTCCGTTTACATCAATTGCAGGTCATTGATCCGGGTCGAGCTTGGTTACTCCGCAGCCGGCCGGCTTATCCAGTCAGTCATCGATTACTCTATCGAGACGTGTTGCCAAAGGATCCCAATCTCCACCCAGATGGACACGAACAAATGTATGACATTCCATTTTGCAGGCCGTTCCATTGGGGCTCAGTTCTAGCCGTGACACAGTCAGTCTATTCCTATCTACTGCGCCAATATAGGTGACCATGAAGCTGTGGCAACATGCTCCGCGACCGATTCAGGCACCCGTTTATTTCACTACACGATGTGCCGTACCTCGAGTAACGTCTGGTCGTGTTATGGTACATACGTTAGTAGCGTCTGCTAATATTGCTTCATCAATTCAACAGCCGCCTGCGCTACGGCGAACACCCCCCCGGAAAAGACTGTTTCATGGTTGCAACCGCACAAAGCCACGCGATCAGGTCGAAGCATACGCTGTCGGGCTATTCCGGAAGACTGTTTAAGTCTAGGGTGTTGCAGAGTTGCCCAGTCGGCCATGTGCCGGGAGGAAAGTGCAGACCGAACACAGATTTGGACGGGCAGCCGGCAATTGTGTAAGCGGGATTTACATATTCGGGGCCAGTTTCACTTCCTTTACCAACCCAAGGTTGACTGACTTTGGGGGTGCGCCTCCAAGATGATTGATGGGCAATCGGAATCACACACCAGCCAAGCAGTGGGATTCCCGGGGAGGGGCAACAACTGCATCGGAGAGGGAAGCAGCCAGCTAGGACCAGATTATCCGGGACAGGGCCACGAAACTCGCACGTGAAGGCGTGCGTATAGGCTTAAGCGGCGAAGGGGGAGGGGCGGGGCTTTGTGTAACGGTGCAGAACGCAGAGAGGATGGGTACGGTTGGTAAGGCGGTTTCTGGATTTCTACAACCAACGGTTACGACAGAAAGGGCCACACTTGGCCAGGTTGGGCCGGGCCCAGATATTCATCATCGGCGATCTGACCGGCGAAATCAAAACACCGGTGGCTCACGCGTAGAGAGAAGGGGGGGGGTCGATTGTTGGAACGAGAGAGCATGGAGAAAAAAGAGGAAAAACAAGACACGAAATACCTTGTCGTCGACAGTGCTGCTGCCTACCCGGTCGATCGACAGGGCAATCAGCTGGCGCGAATTTTTTGAGAGGATATGTGTTGGTTTTGGCAGATTCTTCGAGGGGTGGATTGGAGCAGAGGGGGAGGGGGAGGGGGTGTTGTTTGTGGATGTAAGTGTGTGTTGTGTGTGTGTGTGTGTGTGGCAGTGAGCCTCCAAGGTCTTTTCTTTCCCACACATTCACATCGTCTTGTGATTTCATTTCCGGTAATTTATGCCCTGCCAACGATTTTGTGTTCGTATTTTGTGTTCGCTAATCCCCTGGCAGTCCAGCTTTTCACGGGAAAGTGAATATGAGCGAGGGGTTGAAAAAAACGACAACCCGCACAGAAAACAAAAGGGTAAAAAAAAAAAGAAAAAAAAAAAACCTACCAAAAACCCCAATGAGCAGCTCTCTGAAGATGAGAGAGGGTGGTGCGTGGGGAAGCCATTCGGGCTTGACAAGCTGTGAAGTAAGCATGGAGAGAACTTTTATCCGATCTCTCCTGCTGTGGTTCCTCATGTGGCATCTAATCATGTGTTAATTCTTCTATATATCTAACTAGCGGTGTGTAGCTAGGCGGAGTCCTAGATAAATACCGCAGGCTTATTACCTAATCTAAGTATAATATAGCACGTGATAGTACTTATATAAGAGTGCTATATACTACTATATACCCCTATTTACGTATAGTAACGAAGTAGATATATAAGAAGATAGTACTAAAGTATTAAGGATAAGTAACTAAATAGGGATACGAAGGCTTAATAGGTAATATAGACGTACCGTAGCTATACTAATAGTAGGTAAGTAAGCTATCTATATATAAAGGTAAAGAATATAGCTAAGTTAAAAGCGTCCGATCTATACTTAGTAAAGTATATAATATTATTAGAGATAAAGAATAAAAGGAAAAAAAAAAATATAGCTATATAATACCTAAGTAGTTTAACTACCTAGAAGGGAATATAGCGATTAGCTAGAATAAAGCTTAGAGAGCGTATAGGAGGCTATAGGCGTATACTAGTAGGTATACGCGCCGTTAGAATAGAATAAAGGAAAAGAAAAGGGAAAGAATAAAGGGGGGGGGGAAGAAAGAAGTATATAAATACGATCTCCTACCTATAAACCGAGAATCTAACTTCTTTTTCTATTCCTATTATTTATTAAGATATCTAAACGAAAACTTCTATAAGATAATAAATTATAAAAGAAAATCCCTCTTAAGAATACGATATATCGAAGTATAAGCCGCTAAAAAAGGGATAGCCCCCGCGGGTTATCGTACTATTAAGGAGTATATACCCTATAGGCGCTATATCGAGTCCGCCGCGGCTTATAAGAGTAACGGCGTATACTTTATAAAACCCGCTAGAGTAAGAGCTTTACGGTATTACCGTTATAGTACTAACGGGAAATATAAGCCTTAGTAAGTTAGAGAGGCGGTAGAAAGGAAACGGGATCGATAGAGAGAGACGCTAATCGCGAACGAGTAGCCCGATATATATCGTACCTTTAGTACGCGCCTTCCTTACGAAGCTATAGGGTAAATACTCTAAGCGCGGTAACGTAGTCTCGCTAAGCTACGCGGTTAAAGAGCTATTCGCTATTTACGAGTACGACTTTAACTACTCTTATAAAGCTAAGCTATAACGCTAAGATATTTAAAAGGAAGGTATTAAGGTATTAACGGTTCTCGAAAACTTAGAAGACCTAGTTATATCTAGTAAACCCTACTAGTATTCCTTAAAGCGCCGGTTCGTAGAGATCTTAGATTATATTCCGTTTTAAGAGTATAGAGAAAGGGAAAAAGGAATATCGAGGTAGATAGATAAAAGAGGAGGAAAACTTAGGAAAGTTAGTATTAATCCTTATAAACCCGTTTATATATAAACTATAAATTTAGAAGAGTATAGAAATATTTAAATTTTTATCGATTTAAAGCCTTAGTAAGCCTATCCGTAGGTATCTCTAATATAGAGACGTATTTTACGAGCCCTTTACCTCTACTATACCTCTCTTTTATTTATATATTATAAATATCTACGTACTATAGATAAGTATTTATTTAAGAAGAGGTATCTATAACTAAGTAGATAGTTTATATATTATCGTAGCCTACCGTTAATAGAGATATTAGATAAACGCCGATAGAGTTTATTAAGCGATAAAGAGTAATACCTTCGTAGGTTATTAAGCTTAGAGCTAGAAGCTTAGCTTCTATTATTAACGTAGTAACGGTTAGCTATTTAGCGGCCTTCTATATAATAGGGTTACTAAGTATAGTAACTAGAAAGCTATTAAATAACCGTCTAATATTAGGTACGTTAGCGAATAAAGTATCGCTATATATAAGTATAGAGAGATTTATCTTACTATAGAGTTACTTAATTAAGATATTAATAGTAAGTAACTTACCCCTTACGAGGTTAATAATAGAGTAATAGATCGCGAGGAAACGCTTATTATATAGGTATTAAATAACTTAATTAATAGTAACTATATATTCTAGGCCTAGGTTATAAGTAAACTAAGTAAGGTTAGAAGCTACGAATATAATATTTAATTATAGAGTAATAGCTATATAGAGAATCGAGCTAACCTTCTTAAGAAAGAGCTTAGTATAAGCCTATAAAGACTTACTAAGGTATAGCGGGTAGGATACTAAATACGGGTAAGGATCCTAGCTAGTATCTAGACTAAAACGACGTCTAATTTTCTTAATATAAGCGTTATAAGATAGCTAGAGGCGCTAAGTCGCCTTATTACGGATTATACGAATACCTAAGAAGAACGTAGCGGACTTCTTTCTACGTATATTAAAATACGAGGAAAGCTACTTAAATATAGCTTTATATTCGTCCTAAGAGTTAGGAGTATAACTAATAAGGATATCGTCTACGTAGATAAGGAAATAGATAGTCTTACGCGAGTTTATCTATTAATAGGGATCTTACGTAGAGCGAATAAGGCCTAGAGACTTAAATTCCTTAGAAAGCGTATCGAATTAAAGAATAGGGGATTCGCTTAAGCTATAAAGGGCGCGCTTTAGGAGAGCGACGTAACTAGGGTAACGCTTATAGAGGGGTTCTAGTAGCTAAACGTAAATCTCTAAGCCGGTATCCTCTAAAGAGGTATTTAGAAAAGTATTAGAAACGTTAAACTATAGAAGCTTAAGGTTAAAAAGAGCGGCGAGCGTAAGGAATAAGCGAAGTAAACGCGTAGCGAGTATCGCTATATACGTATTAAACGTGGACGCCTCTTACTAATTACTTTATATTATATAGTAAGCTTTAAAACGCGTAATCTTATTATCCTTATTAAGCTTATACTTCTAAACCTATTTAATTAGAATAACGCGCTAGTTACTTAAGTAAGGGATTACTTCCTACGTACCTTTACTCTCTAGCGAGGTTATCTTAGACTAACTAGCCTTAAGAAATTCTTTATTATATAGATAAGCTAATATCCTACGTTAGGATTTAGGCTCTAAGGCGTAAATATATAGAAAGCGAACTTTAAAAGAGGCCGCTATAGTAAAGGAAGCGTATAGTAGCTCGAAGAACTCCCGTAAGTCTAAGTAAGGTAGTAAGCTATACTCCTTAAATAGGAAAATATAAGCGCGATCCTCTATATTAAGTAGTAACTTAATAGCTTTAATAGTTACTAAGTTAACGTACTTAGTAAGGGGACGCCTATTTTACGGTAGTAATTAGCGCCGAGTAAGGAGCTTAAGTATATTCTCTACCGATACTACGTAAGCTTATTCCGAAAGAATAAGTATTAGAGGCTTAGTAGATAAAGTAATAAAAAGGGTCTAACTACTTAATAGTAACGACTAACGTTAATTAAGCCGTAAGGCCTACTTATCCGCGTCCGCTATTAGCGCCGAAAGAGCTTAGTCTAAAGAAATAAGTATTAGAGACTTAGTAAGCCTTTCCTTAGTAACTAAGGAATTTACTTAAGTAGCGAGGGAATCCCTAGCGATATCTAGCGAAATAATAATATCGTTAACGTAATTAGTATTAGTAACTAGTCTTATATTAAGAGATTCTAATAGAGTATATATACGAGGGTATTTAAGCTTTAAAATAATTAAAGGTATAGATTACGTAAACTAGGGTATTATTATAATACCTATAGAAGATATTAGGCTAGGGGTACGCTCGATAGAATTCCTAATAGAGGAGGCGTATACCCTTAAAAGTATAGAAGATAAGGCTAAGGGATAAACTATAACGTATAGCGTATATAGCGTTAAAGGGTATTACGGGCCTTATCCCGATAAGAGGTTTACTTCTAACGTAAATAGACGCTAAGAAGTAGTAGTCTAATCGTTAACCGCCTTAGATAAGGCTAGCTAAGAAGCCGATATCTAACTAAATAACGGTATAGAAAGTCTTTTAGAGTACTAAACGCCTTTATTAATATATTTAAAGAAAGGTAGGGAGTCTACCTAAGAATAGAGGTTAGGGATCTCTAAGATTTAAGCGAGCTTAAGAGCTTTAGCTAGCGAATACTCTTCCTAAGGCGTAGTCTTATTATAGAAAAGGCGCTTATTAAAGCGGACGTTACGCGTATTAATAACCTTATTAAGAATAAGGATCTAGATTCGAAAGATATTATATATAATATAGCTAACTAAATAGCTAATATACGTACGAGGGGAAGCCTTATACTAATAGCGATCCTATCTAAGTTCCTAACGCGCCTAAAGAAGATAGGCTTTATAGCTATACGCGTAGACGCTACGTTAGTTATTAATAAGATATACTATACGCTTTTTAAAACGCTTTAAGGGAAAGGAAATATATAATATATAGTAGGTAACGAGCTAAGACGATAGTATCTAATTTAGTAAGCGTTAAGAATAACGCTAAATCGGCGTTATATTATATAAATATATAATAACGTAGATAATCTCGCTAAGGAGTTTACTTAGTAGTTAAGAACCCGCGAGTATTTTTATATATTTATTAAAGATAAGTTAACTTACTCGCTTAACGAGCCTATTAGGCTTATAAGTATATGGTAGAGAGTACTTAAGGATAATATTATTATTTTTAATAAACGTTTACTATAAAGATTAAGTAAAACCTTCTTTATTAACTATACTAGCTTTATTATCTATATAAATATAGATAATAGGAATACCGAACTAGCGCTTAATACGCGCTACGAACGCCTTAGTATTAGAGATAGACTTAGGTACGGTCTTTAATACCTAAAGAAATACCGCTATAAACCCCGAAAATTCGTCTACTTAGATTTATACCTAATTATATCTACCGCTAGTAAGTAGATAGAAAAGATTAATACCTAAGCGCTTAAACGGTCTTACGGCCTTATATATAGTAAATAAATAATTAATTACCTATATAGCGCTAGATAGAGTATACGAAATATACTCTAAAAGCTTCGGTACGCTATTAAATAGCTTAACGTTAATCTACTTAAGAATATACTTAAACGTAGTTTTACTTATATAACTAATACGTAAGTACTAAATAGTAATAGTTATATTACGAGGAATCGTACTCTTATATCGGCCTAAGAGATAAACTAGCGAAGGCTTTAAATTATAAGTAATACTAGCGAGCGATATATAATAAATAACGCTTACTAGTAATATATTATCTACTTTCTCTATATAAAGTAGATTACTATTAAAAGGGAGCTCCTTAATAACGGTAAGTACCCCTAAGCGAGTAATACGTAAGGTATTATTAAAGCCGTTATACTATACTCCGCTTACGCGAAGTATCTTCTAACTAACTATATTAAAATAAAAACCCTTAACGAGAGTAACCCTATTTAAATATAGGTTAGCTACTTTACTAGAGGGAAGCTTAAAATAACTAGTAAGCACGCGCTTACCTTAGGCCGCGATTAGAAAAGAGCTAGGACTAACGTAGATAGCCTTACCTAGCTTTATATAAACGACTTTAGTTAGGAGATTAACGTCGTTAATAATATATAGCGTAGAACTACTATTAAGGATAGTAGAGTTCCGGAAACGCGAATAGCCGCTTATATAAGTAGTAGATAAAACTACGGCTTACTTAGGCGTAGGCTAAAAAATAATAGCTCCTACCTAATATTTATTATTAAGTATAGTATTAGAGGAGGGAACGGGTAGGGTAGGCGCTATACTCGTTAAAGAAGAAGAAGCGGAAGTAAAAGCCCTCTACGAGGTTAAGCGGTTACCGCGACCTCGGGAATTACCTCTCTTAGAATTACTCTACTACTTAGAGGGCTCGGACGAGTACTTAGTAGGGATAAGGCGTTCTAGTTAGTAACTTATAGCGTAGAGTATATCTAAGCCTTCTTACTACTTAAAAGTAAGACGGACTATAGAGGTAAGCTTATATAAAGGGGTCTTTACTATAACGTATTTACTTATTATATAATAAAATATAAAGTAGTATCGAAAATTAAAGAAATAAGTCGCTCTTAAGACGTAGAAGTATTTAATTAGCGTAGAAGAAGTAGCTAGGAATAGCTACTAACTACCCGCTTAACTAGTAGTAGCTATAGTAACGTTAAAGCTTATATAAGTATCTATAAGATATATAATAAGCGTATAAGAGATATTATCGAAGCTAAAATTAGGTTTAACTTAGCGGATAGGAAATTTATTAGATAAATATTTACTAAATTCTAGGTCTATATTACTATTAAGAATATCGATTAGGTCTTATAGTACGACCTAGCTATCTTAAATAAGCTAAAGATACGGCGCGCGAAGACGCGCTTAGACTATTCGCTAGGACTTAACTTAATAGACTAAGTCGCTAATAGTTCTAGCTATAGTAAGGACTATACGATAAGTATTAAAAATACTTAGTATATCCTTAATCGCGTTTTAATTATATACTTTACGAAGGTATAAGAGTATATATCGCGGGATATAGTCGCCTATACCCTAGGGATAGGAATCGAACGCCTTAACGTACGTAAGGTCTATTAACGAAACGCGTATTATATCTAGGAGTATAATATATATCGGATTAGGGCTTACTTAGGAAGACGCGAGCCTAATATTAGACTCGAGACCTTTACGGACGACCTTACGAATAAATTCGTAATATATTAGCTTAGACGCGTACTCTACTTTAACGTATAGATAATCGGTAACGGCTTAGTTATATACTTCCTTACGCGTTCAAGTAATAAGAGGGTTAATAGCTAGCGCGTACGCGTTTAGGTCCCTATTAGGGTTAACGTACTACTAGACGCTATATTAAGCTAACTAAGCTTCTATAGTATCGATCTACGGGAACTACTTATTAGAAGATAAGAGCTTCGGAAGTATAGAGGATACGGTAGGCGTAGCCTATAGAGCGTTAGGGACGTAAGAGGATATCGCGTATAGATAAGGTAATTATTTGAGAATAAGATAACTAGATAAAATAACTTAAAAGTTAGATATTTAAGTAAAAAAAATTAATAACTTATCGTTAACGGGAAGTTTCTAGATACTAATATAAATCT